>JAPKLY010000027.1:153298-172157 GCA_026898435.1 Prunella vulgaris
GAGGAAATAATAGTTAGACAGAAATTTATATGAAACCATCTCATTGTATGAGACCGATCAAACTAAAAAAAAAAACTATAGAGTTATAATAAAATAGTAACAACGCTTTTAAAGAAAAGTGATAAGTCACTTTAAACAAAAATATTATCATTTTTAAAAAGTAACAACTTTCTAATTATTCACTGCGTCCTATAGAAATTTGCAACTTACGGAATGACACATTTTTAAAAAAAATGTGTTTTATATATAAAGTAGTAGCATTTGAGTAAATATGTGTATAAACTTGGGAGTGTGCACACAAATTAATGTTTCCTTTCTTAATAGTGTGCAAATTTGTGTAGGACGTTCAAATTAAAGAATTGTGCAAATTTCCTATGGAACAAATAGAATAATTAAAAATAAATAAAACTATATATGTCTCATAATATAAAACGATATCACACAACTCGATATATAAAAATGGAGTTGTAAATTCCAGTAGAATTGTATATGGTTATTATAAGTAGTTGAATTATTCACTCCTTCTTGTTTCTCCTTTCGTTGAAGTTGGTGGATAGGCAACATGAAAGCATATCAATTAATTAATATTAATTAATTACGACCTGAATAATTCAACTTTATAATATGACCTTTTTGGAAGTTGTCTTGTCACTAACAAACCCAACAATAAGGATATATAATTACATATTTTGAAGCCAAAATATATAGTAATAGAAATGTGTAATATCGGTGGCCATTCCTTTAATTTTGTAAAAAGAAATTAAAACTGAAGATATTTACAAATAGTCCTTCTCAACACTGATTATTTATGTATATTTTCTGGACTTTGACTTCAATATTATGAATTCCAACTCACGCAAAATTCTGGTGCATAATTTATTTGATCAACGTTTCAATTATTATTTTTTATATATTTGTTGTTTAAGTGGACTATTTTTAAGCTCTCAATCGTTTTTAAAATTTTAATGATTCATGATTTGTTACTATTTTCGATGTTCAATGATACTATACTCATAAAGAAATATACTGCGATTTGGGGCAAACTATAGTTAAGGTAATGAGAAGTAAAAATTTGGACGTTTTTTATATTTGCTCTTTTGAAATATTAAATTTAGATTTTGAAATATAAAAATAAATTTTAGTTTGGTTTGGTTTTTAAAATAGATCTTTTAAAACCTAACTTAGGCACTATAAAATAAAATACAGAATATATATTAATTGTGAGGCAATTGTAAAAAGAGATAAATTTTTAGGTTTATTAATAAGACGGCGAGTATGAAATTTTCAAAATATTTGCACACTTAATTTGAGTGTGCTTTTAGATGTTATTTTTTTATAATTTTTGCATATTTGTCTCTCTTTGTAATTTTTAGGAAAGGTGTGCCACCCTCCCCCTTTTTTTCTCATTAATTATTATTATATTTTTTATTTCATCCCGTATCTATTTTATTTTTATTCTCTCTCATATCATAAAATTAAAACCTACCCTACTTAAGAACTAAAACAACATATAAATTTTAAAAATCACTAATTTTTAAATATCACTTAAAACTCAAAAAGAACTCCCCTAAAATGAATTTTGATTTATATATTATATATTTATATGTATATATTAAAATTAATGTATATATATTTAATTATTTGCATATAGCTAAGTATGCTATATTTAAGTTTAAAAATGTTAATTTAAATAATAAAATGTTTTAATTTGAATTGTTTAATGACAAATTAAGTAAATATAATTTGTGGTTTCAAAATTAATTTAGAAATGATAAATTAATAATCAATCAGGGTGGGATGGATTTATCCCAACAAGCCACAAGTCTCATTTCTAGATAGATGGGTTCTAGAATTCGTGATCTACGAACGCGATATCCTTATGATCAAGGGGTAGATGGCGCTTGACGGTCGTCGGACGGTCGAGTGCGGCCAAGCGCCAAGGAGATCTAGATGCGGCCAAGATTTTTTTTTATTTTTAAATTTATTTCTAAATATATATTAATAAACATGTATATTTTATAATAAATTATAAATTTAAAACGTAATTAATATTCAAATGCATTTTTCATAAACACACAACAAGTCAATAAAATGTTAAAAACTATCACAAAATAACATTGTTCAATTTCTAAATAAAATACTAAAATAACAAAATATATCGTACAGATAAATTAATAAGTAGTTCAACTAAAAGGAATATCTAAAGACAAATTGTTATTCAACTTCACGTACACACTCTTCATCATCAGATTCAAACTCCACATCAATATTTATTTCGTCATCATCAGATGAGAAATCATTCTCGTCAAGCTCTCTAAGTCGAAAAGTCATGCCCGAGGTTGAGTCAATGTCTCCCTCAACAACACCATCATCAATCAATCCACCTCCAACAATCCATTATTGAGCAAAACTTGTATCATCTTTTGCTAATAAAACTTCCACATCTTTCTCTTTTAACTTATTGCGCTTGTTCATCAATTTTGCATTAAAATTGACACACACAAGATTGTTTAATTGTTCGGCTAGAAACTTATTTTTTTTCTTTGTGTGTATCTAAAAAAAGTTATAAATTCATCTTTAACTTAAAAAAAAAATTAATAAACCTCCGTCTACTCCTCCTATGTGATCGTCATTTTCGTCTACTCTTCCTCTGTGGCCGCCATTTCCATCTATTCCTTAGGGTCGTCAAGGCCGCCTAGGTGGGGCCAAAATTGCCTAGGCGGGGCCTAATACCCTGACCGTTTTTCTCTACCGATTTAGACTAGACGTTTGCCGCTAGGAGCCGCCAAGCGCCTAAGCGGGGGCCTAGACAGTCTTGGCGGGGGGGCATTTGCATCCTTGCTTATGATTCCAAAAGAGTTGTTCTTATATAAAAATAATTATAATAAGTTTATCATGATATAGTTTTGAAGTAGTATCATATACTCCCTCCGTCTTTCTATAAGTTGCTCATGTTGCCATTTTCGTCCGTCTTTCTATAAGTTGCTCATTGCTTTTTTACCTTTTTTGGAAATTACTATTCACTTCTTTATTATTATTTTCAATACTTTTTACACTATTTTCATTACTTTTTCACTTTTCTCCATCACATCACTCATACTTTTTCACTTTTTCTATCACATCACTTATACTTTTTCACTTTTTCCATCACATCACTTATACTTTTTCACTTTTACCTTAATTCGTGTGCCCAAAAGCAACGAGCAACTTATAGAAAGACGGAGGGAGTATTTTTTATTAGGAGTATTAAATTTTTTATTAATAGTATCAAAATTTATGATCAATAAAATTTATATAACAATTACAAATAATATCAATTATTCAAATATTTTTTTTCTTTTTAATGAAATTTTTTGATAATCTTAATTAAATATTTAATATTTTAAAATGGTTTCATAATAAATTTACTACAAACTATTTTTATATAATAATTTACCTTAAGTTACTGATACTTTATAAAGCTTTATTAATTATCTTTTTTACTGCATTCCGTGAAAAAAAAAATACCACTAATGTTTTTAAAATTTTAAAAACTATTTTTATACTATTATGAAGTGTTAAACTATAGTTGTATATTATTCTGAAACGTGTTATATGAGACAAATGCATACAACATTCCTAAATTATGTTATACAAAACCAAAAAAAAAAAAGAAAGATTATTTTAATATTGCATACATATTTTAGGCAAATTTATTAAAATGGGGAACTTTTCAATAGAAATTATCAAAATAGGTAGAAAATTTTGGTGGTTAGCAAAATAAAACCAGTCGGCACTCTGTCACCCATTTTAATGTTGTTTTTGGGAAGCGCGTCCAGTCAGTAGTAAAGGAACCGACTGGAGGGGGCATATGCACGTGAATTTCTGGCAAAAGTGTTCCTTGATTTCTGTGAGGGTTTATTGCTTGGACTCGGCTGTTTTGACGGGATGAGATTTTTTTTTACAGACGAACAGATGATCAACACCATGAAAATAAATGAGTGATGAAGTGTTAATTTTTTCAAATCATTATATACATGTATCTACGTATGTATATATATGGACTTTTCTTCGACTATATATGGACTTTTCTTCCACTATGCATATAACTAAACCACGTTTCCATATTTGATAATTTTTTAGGAGGAGAGAGAAAGCACCTATGTAAGAGAAAAGGTGCTTCATTCTTCTATAAACACAGTTGTGCTCTTATGCTTCCTTGACATTAGCACATGTATGTGATTCTTCACAGAGTTACCAATTTTTCCTAGGAATTAATCAAATTTGGGGCCCTTTTTATAAAAACTAAATGTTACTGACTTTTAAGAAAAAAATAATCAATAGGAGAACAGTGAAGAACGGTAAAGAACGAAGTAGAAGATCAACGAAACTAATATTAGATATTTGAATTGTTTATCATGACCGGGTAAATATTTGGAATTAAAATATTTGGATGTGGCACTATCTTTTAGGAAATGGAGAGAAGTTGGAGTGCCACTATATATACCCCAAATTCCTCTAAACATACTCCAACTACTAAACATACCCCATTTAAAATTCAAAATTAATTTAAAATACTAAATATACCCCAATTTTTTACTATTATATCCTTTCTAATTTTTGACTAAGTCTTCTTCTCTTCCACATTAATGCTCCACGTTACAACCGAATAAGATTTTAGAAGGATTCAACTATAGGAACACCCATATTTTTTATCCATCACAGACGACTTCCACATCATCTCCACGCTTCTCCAGATCTCGCCGGAGGGCCTGATGATCACCAAGAATATTGGTTTTTCAGTGCACGAATTCTTAGGTCATTCGACATGATCCAATCTCGTAGTAGCGTTCTTGTTGGAAATACTAGTTATGAAGCCGTTGAATAGACTAGGATAATTAGATTGCTGATCATTCTCGTAGTAGGATTCGTTTGCGATTGGATAAAAAGCAGTTGTTAATAGAATTTGTCGAAATTACCAGAATTTGGGCCCTGTTACCGTCTTGGCTCCTCTAAAATTTGGATTTCTGTCTTCGTATTCCCCATTTTTTCTGACAGAATTGTGAGATTTTATATTCTGCTTTTAGAGATTAACTTATATTGAATGGTTTCAATGAATGTATCGTTTGCGAGGACTCTGTTTCCTGGTTCTCTCAAGGTGGATAACCTTTCTAGAAATATGTCTGTTAATGGAGTCGAGATTACAAGGCCCTCTCATCCAAAAATTTAGTGATTCATGACATTTTTAGAAATTTTGAGAATAATTTTTCACTTCATTAAGTAGATTTTAATCTTTTTATTTTTTCATCTCTTCTACAAGTTTTTTATATGTTTTTAAAAATAAATATTTTTGGGAATAAGGTAGGGTTTTATAAAATTTAATTTACAAAAATTCTAATTTTATATCTATTTATATAAGGGTATTTTAGTTATTTTAAGTGTGTCTATTTTGGTCTATAAATTTTTGGGGTATGTATAGTGGCTCCCGAAGTTAAATTTTCAAAATAATTTAAATTTTTAAAAATATTAAACATCTAAAAAATAAAATAAAAGATAACATTTCTTCTTTCCCCTTCTTCTTCATCGAGAAGACTATTCATGAAGGCCAAGAGGTACACTACAATTTTCATTTGAATTTTCATTTTCTATAGCTCGTGTCTTCATCAAATATTCATCTTCTTCAACAATTAACACTTCATCACTCATTTATTTTCATGGTGTTTATCATCTCTTCGTCTGTAAAAAAAAAAATCTCATCCTGCCAAAACAGCCGAGTTCGAGCAATAAAGCATCACAGAAATCAAGGAACACTTTTGCCAGAAATTCACATTCACGTGCATATGCCCCCTCCAGTCGGTTCCTTTACTACCGATTAGACGCGCTTTCCAAAAACAACATTAAAATGGGTGACATCTCACCAGTCGGTACTCAGAGTACCGACTGGTTTTATTTTGCTAACAACCACAATTCTCTCCCTATTTTGATAACTTATATTGAAAAATTCCCTATTTAAATAAATTTGCCCATATTTTATACAGCAGTATGGTTATGCATGTTTTACTTGAGATATTTTAGTAAATAAATGTAGATGTGTGTCACTGCTGTTATTTGTTAGAAGCATGATGAGTTTTCAAATGATAATTACTGGATTTAATTGCGAATAAAATTATTATTCGTCAATTGGAATTTAATTTTAGTTTTTATTTTTATTTTTTTGAGCATAACTTCATTTCTACAAAATTTAGCAAATCAAGCCCCTCATTTTACCCCTCATCAACTCTTCTAAACCTTTACCATATACTTTTAAAGATTAAAATACTTAATCATATCCACGGTATGATCACATCATCGAAAATACTTCTTCCGGGGAGCGGCAAGAGGGAGAGAAAGCTAGCTAGGTTTAACTGGGGTCATACCTGCAATTTAAAATTGAAGAGGGATCTTAAGATGAGAGAGGTAGATTTTTTTAATAGAGTTCTTCTCACTAAATGGGTGTGGAGATTTATTAATGAACGAGAAAGGTTGTGGGCAAAGGTTATAGAGTCTAGACATGGTGTGTCTTAGGAAGAAGGTTTGTTGGGGGAGTAGACTAGAGGAAAGTAGAGTGTTAAGTTGATAGTGGGAGTACGGTAGTGAAAGCAACAAAATGAGAGAGTGGAGGATGATTTTTTGATGGGGTTGGAAAACTCTTGGAAAATGGGAATAACACGATTTTTTGGAGTAGAAGCGGACAGAAGAAAAAAGTTATCTTAGAAATAGATTTTATAGGTTATTTTACTTGAGTGTTTGTAAAAGGAGTAACATGAGCGAGATGGGTGAGGGGATAGATGGAGACGTGTCTAGAGATTGCCTTGGAGATGAGAACTTTTCGATTGTGAAAAGCCTATACTTAATTAGTTGTTGTTAGGTGATTAACAGGTATAATCTACAAGCTGAAATTGAAGAGAATGGTGGTGCATGTAAAAGAGGGAAAATGATATTTTTAATGCTTTTCACGAGTGGCTAAGGGACGAGGAGAACGGTGAGCAGACCGAAGAGGAGAGAGAGAGATACAAGTTGATTAGGAATAAATTAGTAAAAAAAAAAAAGTAAGCGTACATGTTTGGAGAGTGCTAAAGAGGAGCTTACTGACTAAAAAGAGCTAAATAAGAAAGACATCAATGGACCGAATGAAGATAAAAAGTGTACATTATGCAATGAACATCCCAAAACAGTAAATTATGTTATTTCGATTGTAGATTTTCTTAAGCAATGTGGATGACAACTTTAAAGTGGTGGGATTTTAAGCTCTGCACTACCCTCAAATCCTTTGAGAAATCTATTCTATTTTAGTAGAAATCTTAAAGGGAGAAGAGGAAAATAATAGCAATTTGTTTGTGCAAAGATATATTCTGGTTGATTTGAAAAGAGAGAAACACATAAATATTCCATCAGAAAGAATTCTGGAGGAATAAAATTATAGAGGGGTTGAAACCAAGAACTTAAAGTTGGCTAGTGGGGAAAAAGAGTTTCAAGAATCTCAAATTTCAAATTTGATTTGAAAATTCGACATTAGTATTGGAGTATAATCAACCAGGGGAGTTAGCTCACCTGACCACCAGACTCCTCACTTGAGTGAATGATCTGAGTTTGATTCCCTTTGGGAACAAATTAGGAGGGAGATATAAGGGCGGACTTGGAATTATTCTTGGGATGTAAGGAGACTTGATGAACTAACTTCTAACTACTAACAACTAACATTTGACGATAAAAAAAAAGTATTGGAGTATGATCTTTAAAAGATTGTAACCTACTCATTCTCAATAGTTTGGAGACTTGTACTCATGCAAGCCTTTGAATTGAAAGGAATAAAATTAAAATCTTTTTACCCGAAAAAAAGTTAAAATTACTTTTTACCTCAGTTTGTATAGAAATTTTGTAAAATACTCCCTCCGTCCTAAAACTACTTTCACACTTTTCTTATTTGGACGTCCCAACTCTTCTTTCACACACCTAAAATGAAAACTTTTCTCTCTCACAAAAGTCAACAAAATACACTTTTTCTTATTTTATTATTTAACTTTACACTCACATATTTACTTTTCAATGGTTCGCGTGCCCGGAACTACTATGAAAATAGTTCCGGGACGGAGGGAGTATATTTAATAAATCTGTCACGTGAGCTTGAGTTGTCAAAATTAATAAACGTGGAATTTTAATTAACAAAATAAAAATTTAAACTTGAATTATAATTTGCGAAAATATGGTAATTTTAGTCTTAAATAAGCGTAAGCAATTATAGGAAGTCTTTAAAAATGAAGTGTGTAAAATGTTGACATAACCCACCACACATGAAATTCCTATGAAGATCAAAATCGCTATCACAATGGCATTAAATGCATGCCTGCTTTGCCTATTCAATTAAGTCAAGTCAAAAAGACAAGGATACCCTTGGAGCATACTCATTACTCAAGACGAGTGCTACAATTAATACTTCCATCTCCTAAATTTCCATAATTTTAAAAAAAAAGCGTAACTTCGATATATTTAAAAAGGGTAACTTTGCATATCGATTCAAAAAAATTAATAAATTAATAAATTGATTTAAAAAATTTATACAGTTTTTTTTTTTTTGGAACCGAAGCATTTTTTCTTTTGCAAGGGATCAATATATAATTTTTATCAATTTGTTGAACCATTTTGTAATTTTCCCTTTAAAAAAAGTAGTTCTCCTGTGCCCTAAGTAAACATATCTAATACTTGAGAATATTTATATTGAAAAGTATAAGTTGATTATGCTAAAAATAGTAGGTATTGTGTGAAAATAGTTTATGATAAGTTTATCATGAAATTATTTTAAAGTATCAAATATTTGATCAAGTGTATTAAAATATGCATCAGGTGTATCAAAAATTGAGGTTAATATTTAAATTTAATTGACATCAACATTTAGTACATCTGATGAGATTTTTGATAACCTAATTAAATGTTTGATATTTTAAAACTGATTTACGATAAGTTTATCATGTACTATTTTCATACAAAATTTTGCCTACTAAAGATTTACACTGTTATCAATTTTAGAGTTAATTTTTCAGTGAAAATCAAATATATCTCTTACACTCTCCGTTGCAAATTTCAATGAAAATTATTTGTACTGTTAAAAAAAAACACAATGTAGTGATAAATAAATCAATAGTGAATCCTAATTAACCGAATAATTATGGAGCTCCATTTTCAACTGTATTTCATGAGGACAATCCCACCTGAACTTCAATGTTTTTCATCAGAAAAATTACGTTCGAAAAAATGTATAGTTGTAACATGTTGTACATCTAATGCATAATTATATTTAATACACACTAAATTTAAAGTTGATTTTATATAGTTATTTTTTCCCCTACACATATTTTGCTTATAAAATATTGATACCATCAAATTAATAAATTTAAAATATATACATATAATACAAACTAATTCGTACATAATAAAACTTATTTACATAAGATTTATCCCAACTTTAATGCACATATCGTCTATTACAAATAACAAAACATAATACTCACTCAATCCCAACTATTATTTTAAAATATTTATTTACACTCATAAAATTCAATAAAACACACTTCGTTATTCACTATTATCCTCTTATATAAAACGAGAAATTTATACACCTAAATGTGCATACAAATTAAGAAACCAAAATAATAATAACTATGTATATATTTTTGCTAGTTTACACACAAATTAATTAGTTCTATAAATTAGTGTGAGACATCTCTAAGTTTATAAAACTGAAACAAAAACTAAAATGTGACCTCTACTTAGAAATCAAAAGCATTTTATTACAGTAGTTTCATTTTTTTTTTTAACAAAGCAATTGACAAAATTGCCTAAAATAAATACTATTGATGTTCCAAATTGTACCAGTTCTCTAATTCTGCACCTACTTCTGCTCGAATTTTGAAATCCCATCAACTCTTTAATTTATTCATGCTTTGCTTTGGTCTGCCAAAGTAAATTCTTCATAAATTTCCAACACAGATGCATGATGGAATCATAAAGATGAAAACAATCATGAAAGATGGGGTTTCAATTTGGTCTCTAATTCCAGAAAAAACAGAGAATTCGACGATCTAACCCTCTCTAAAACAATGATTTGCGAAGCTGCTAAGTATTTAACAACAGATTTACCATAGAGTTGCCATTTTTTTCCCTTGTAGAAATCAAGCATATTTCCGTTGTAACTGATATGGCGCTGTCGTCTTTTTAATCCAGTGTTTGTCAATGAAGGCGTCGACTCTTCGCTGGAACTCTTCGTTGCTCAGAGTTTCAATTTCGGACGCATCTGAATTAGATGTCTTCTGGCGGTTCTCCGTCTCCGACCTTCGAAGCAACGGTGCCTTCCGCACTGTAATCTCTCTCTTCAGTATCTCAGATTGAGTCCTCTGAAACCTCTCTATTTGCTTCGCCGCCTTCTCAATTGCTGCCTCCAAATCATCGCATTGCTTCTCCTCGGCGCACACCACAATCTGCTTTTCACAATCTCCGCCGGAGTCCACCACTGCTACCGCGTCTTCTGTTTCCGGAGGCAGAGCAGAGTCTGTTCGATGAGCCGCCGCCTCGCTATACTTGACGTAATCGTCATAGAAATCGCCTCCGCCAGAGATTGATACGTCATTTGCGCGGAAGAGCGTGAGCAACAAAAAGATGATCGCATTGCCGATAAGAAAAACGACGTGGTGGTTTGAGAGATAATTTGAGAACTCAGCGAAATAGCCGCCGACGAGTTTCAAAACCGCCGGCGCACGGGCGGAGCACCACGAAACCAGTCCAAACAACAATGAAACTTCAATTATCTGCCATAACTTGGCGACTCTGTTGGAGCGATTAAACCTCGCGATCGCCCTCTCCTTCTCAAACTTCACGTTATCAAACAATTTAGACTCCATACTCAGATCTGATCCAACAGATTCTCAAAATTCCAACAAAATTCAGTGGAGAGATTGTGAGCGAATGTTAAACAGGAATAAACATGTGATGTTTGAAAACAGAGCAAAACTTGTCATATAGGAAAACAAAAACGGAACGCGAGGAGATCGATATTCGACTATTTGATCGACGCTCTCTCACTTTATATCTCTCTCTCTCTCTAAGTTTGTGCGTCTCTGTATGTGTCTCTTCCACAGAGTATGTGCGTGTAGTGTGTGAGAGATGCAGGAATATAATGGGACAGTTTTATAGAAGACGCACGATTGAAGTTGGGTGTGTGAATCATTGGCTTTTTATTATCCAAATTATAAATTCTCTTAAAATATTTAACTACTTATGCATTTTGTATTTATTATAAATATATATATATATATGTGTGTTAATTCGTGTTCTTCCATTTGAATTTGTATACCAACAATTTCTTTTCTTTTTTCTTTTTAATATAAATAGTGCAATAGTTGATACAACCACTTTAAAGTGTATAAATCGTTTTATAAAAAGTATAAATATATAAAATTTTCTACTATTGCATGGAAATTCATATATGATCCATTTTTACCCCCAATACATTCTCCACATATTTAACCATACCAAATAAAATAGGGTATATTGGAAAATAAACGGAAATGGATCCTCTACTGCGCAGTGAAACAAGCAAATAGTACTGAATATTAAAACGGTGATATATATTCTTTTTTTTTTATTTTCCCTTTTTAGCAAGACCAAGTCATGATTTTTGTGTTACAGTGTTAATAAGTTAAAAAAAAAAGATATATGCCATCGTTTTAATACCCAACAACATTTGCTGGTTTCACGGCTCAGCGGAGGATCCATATCCGAAATAAACTCAAATTTAATAAATTTTCAAAAGGGTATTTACGACAAAACAATTTCTCAGTATTATTTTAAAATTATAATTATTTTAATTTTATAATATTATTATTTTCTGATTCTATTAAAAACACACATAAATTGATATTTTGTGTGCAAGAATGTATGAAT
The DNA here is from genome assembly GCA_026898435.1 of Prunella vulgaris. Taxonomy (NCBI): domain Eukaryota; kingdom Viridiplantae; phylum Streptophyta; class Magnoliopsida; order Lamiales; family Lamiaceae; genus Prunella; species Prunella vulgaris. The sequence continues at coordinate 165,251 of JAPKLY010000027.1, forward strand.
AAATTTTTTTAAAATTAAAAAGGAAAAAGAAGAAAAAAAAAGGTATGAATTGATAAAATAAGTTGGGTAGGAAAAAAGGCCTGCAATTTACAGAGACGGTTTGCGCGCGCCTGCTCCTAATGGATATGGAGTAGTGGTACAGTGAGACGTACTCTGCCTACCCTATATCATTATCCCTATTTTGGACAATTTGTGTTTTTTGTTTTGACATGGTCTTCTTAATTCTTTCCCTTTTCTTTTTCTTATTTTAATTCTTCAATAATTAATAATAGGGCCAAAAAATACTAACTCCGTCCCATAAAAATTTGCATAATTTTTTTAATCTGTCCCACAAAAATTTATATATTTAAATATTTTTTAAATCTCCACCATTAAAATTTCAAATCCATAAATTTTATCGAACAAATTCTAATCATTAGGCCGAGGTAGTATTATACATGAATCTCTATTAATTATCTATGATTTTATATTTATTTTTCAGAGTTAACCATATGAATTTGCACATTTTTCTTAATTGGACGTTTCACACAAATTTGTACACTATTAAAAAAATATTAATTTACGTGCATATTTATAAATCTATACACATATTTACTCTTATACCACTATTTTATACATATAATATATATTTTTTTAAAATGTATCATTTTATAGGGTGCAAATTCCTTGAGATTGGGAGGGAATACCATTTATTTTCCTATCCTTATAAGCGCACACAGGTGCAACAATTTAAGATTTGTGCCCTCGCTTTAAATTCAACGAACAATATTATTGATATGTAATCAAATATGACAACAAATTTATCTTCTAATATAACCAAAAAGTACTTGTTGTTGTCTTTTTATTTGAATATTAATATTATAAATGTATTTGTTGTCTTTGTTACTTGAATATTATTAGATGCGTTTAATGAAATGTGAATTTATTTTTAACTGAAATGTGTTAATTAATGTAACCGAACAGTATTATTAAATAATCACAAAATAGACTTTGTTGTCTTCTTCATTCGAATTATATTAGGATATATAATAAAAAATTATACCAAGTTTAGCTGAAACTGTTGGCTAATATAATTTAAATAGTATGATTACAAAAATAGGCATCCTTAATATTCTTTCAATTATACTACAACTTATAAACTATCATAATATTTTATTCAAACATTAATTTATTGCGACTTGTGTAGAAAATATCACGGTACTCTCTCATCTTTCTTTATGAGTTGTTTTTTCAATAAGCTCATATCTTATATTTAAAAGTCCACTTGCCCTATTGTATTAAATATTTATTCTATACTTCATTTTTCTTACATTAATCATCATACTTTTACTCCTAAAATCCCACTTCATTATTCTATTTCTTTTCAATCACATTACTTGTAGTTAGAGCTGGCAAATGGGCCGGGCCGGCCCAGCCCAGCCCACCGGGCCAACTGATGTTCACGGGCCGGGCCGGGCCATTTTTCAGTCGGGCCTATAAAAATTGAACCCAGCCCAGCCCAATCTAGTCCACGGGCTAACGGGCCAGCCCGACCCATTTATTTAAAATAATAATTTTAAAAATTATACTATAATCATTGTTGCACTACTATTAACTTATACTTTTACAATTCACAAACCAACAACACAAATATAAAATAGAACTAAAACCACAAATTCAAACATAAATTAAAAAAGAAATAAAGATCATTACTCATAGTCATAGTGTCCTAATATAATAAAAGCAGTTCATAAGTAGAGAAGAGGGGGAGTCGTGTGTTCTCCTATTGGAAATTAGGAAACTTGGGTTTGTTGAATTATGAACTGTATTGAAAAATGAAAACAGTACACGCCAAAGCCCAAAAATCTTAGAATCCATTATTTTTAATTCTATTATTTTAAAATAAATTTAATTATATTATTTTTAATTATATTATTTTAAAATAAATTTTATTTCACCGGGCCAAACGGGCCAGCCCGCGGCCCACCGGGCCAAGCCCATTTGGCCCGCAGGCCAAACGGGTCGGGCCAAAACGGCCCGATTTTTTTCGGGCCACTATTTTTCCAGCCCAGCCCATACGTCGGGTAGGCCGGGCCAGAATTGCCAGCTCTACTTGTATTATACTTTATTTTATATTAATACTCCCTCCGTCCCAGAGATGTTTTCACCTTTGGGATGACACAACTTTTAAGAAAAGTAGAGTGTTGTGTAAAGTTATATTATTAAAATAATGAGATTAGTTGGATTGTGAGGATAAAGTTAAAGTAATAGTTTCCATTTATAGGGTGTGAAAACAATTGTGGAACGGACGGAAAAGGAAAGTGTGAAAACAATTATGGGACGGAGGAAGTATTTCTTTATTTAGACTTATTTAGGAGTTGGGGCATTTAAATCCACTTTGTATAAATATTTTAACATGATTTAAGGTTTGTTTGCAAACTCTAATAAAAACATAAAAAGTTTTTTTTTTTTTGAAAAATAAGCTCTTAGAACATGTTTTCAACCACTATTTTAAGTATTTATCAACCTATAAGATCAAGCTGCAAATTATTAAATTGGAATTATCCTAATTTATTTTTCTCACCACCTCCAAGTCGTTTCCAAAGGAAATCGAACCGGATCACTCACTCAAGTGAGAAGACCGGTGACCAAGTGAGTTAATTCATTTGGTTAGTTGAATTAGTCAAACACTTCAATAACTTATAAGCTATTTAAAAATAAAAATAACACCTTAAATATTTTAAAACAACTTATAATTGTTGGAGCTTATAAACCATCCTCTAAGGATGCATGTTTTTAACGGATATATACTTTTATCTCACGAACCAAACATACTCTAAGTCTGTTCAGATCAAAATGCAACATCATCGACACAACTAAAGGGGTAAACGCACAAAATATCATGTGTTTTGATAATAGACTTACCAAATATCGCTATATTTTATTAATTACATAAAACTCTCATGTGTTTAATAAAAGTGTCCACGCAAAATTCCTAATTAAATACTCTGGTTAACACCACTAATAACATAGTGCGTACATATTTATACCAAATGCATACAGAGATTTTTATGTAAAAAAGGATTTTCGTGCATACATACTTTAATTAAACATAAATTTTCATATATATTTTTATTAAAAATAGAGGTATTTGTTCATTTCATTAGGGGGGGGGGGGCGCCCGCCGGTTAATATCATAGATATTATTTCATAAGAAAATATTATAGAGGATTAAAATTAGTAAATGTACATAACTAATTTATGCAAATACTAATTAGATTTAAAAAAGGTTCAAATATTGAACAAATTAATTTCAATCTAAGCGACCTCATAAAAAAAAAATGTTATTCGAGTACATGCAAATGTGTTTGGATAATTTTGATATGTTATTAAACAGGGGAACATGATAAAACATAGTTTATTATTATGGTACGTGTTGTATATACCAACCTTTTGTCATTATTTTCATAATAATAAATAATATATATATGCTGGCATTAAAAATAAATAAAATGGGTGTTGTGACTAAAAATGTAAAGGGCAGATATCGACTCACCTAATTTATATTCCAAAAGCCACACCAATGCTTTATTGGCTAATCGTCAAAACGAATATATTTCTTTTTTATTGGAGGAAATTAATTTCATAAGAAAAATATATATCTTTCAATTAGTTATTTTCCCTTTTAATTGGTAATGCGCCAATATTTTGTCGGTATTAAATTGTTAAGGAAAAAGGACACTTTAACTCGAGTAAATTTTTTAGTGTAATATTATAAGAACTTTTTATTTTTTTTTAGATCAACAGGTTATGGGGTAGTAATAAAAATGATCATCCATTTGCAAGCTAGCAATTTAAGAATCCTAACTTTTTAATCTTATAAATTAAGGACAAATTGGCCCATATTAGATCTAATTGGACAAAATTTGCACGAGATTGACACGTGATGGACAATTTCGGGCTTAATTTTCTACGTAGAGCCCATCTGAAACTAAATCATATTTAATTGCCACAAACCCAACTCTTTTCTCTACCCTAAATAAAGGTGTTGAAATATAGTATAAAATAATAAATAGATGGTGAATCTCCGTGACAAGATGAAGCTAAAAGATTCACCCTTGGTTATATTGAGCTCTCAATTATTGAGTTTCAATTGAGCTTTCCTAAATATTGAGCTTTAGCAGTTTTTTTTTTTTTTTTTTTCTGCCAAATTTTTAGCAGGTCTTATTTCCTCAATATTTGAACTTTTAATTATTATATAAAATTTTGAGTACTATTTGAATAGATATTGGTGGAGTTGTATTAAAATTTGAGCATTTAATTGAGCACTTTTTAGTACAGTTCTTATCAGGTTATGTCAATATTTTTATACTTAGAGCTCAAAAAAGAAATTCTTAGATTAACCATTTAATATCAACAAAACTTAATATTTCAAAGAACGATTACATTAACTTCAAATCTAAAGTATAAATATCATAAGTTCATAACTAGATTACTATTAACTTCGTATTATTGAACCAAAAAAAACCAAATTTTAGTTGTTAAACTAGCAAACCAGATTACCGAAATTACCAAGAGAATACAACTCATTTTGTAGTAAATGTAATCCAAAATATCATTGTTGTGAATTTAATCGGAATTGAATCGAGCTCAATAAGACTTCAAGTAATCAGAACAATTGGAAGAACTTGCCGGATGAACACACTCAACAGAAATAATGAAATAAAAAAAGGAACAAAACAATTTACGTGGTTCGATCAATTGATCTACGTCCACGGATGGGGTTGGTTCACTTCACTAATCAATGGAATAATGTTTACAGAATACAAAGCTTTCTCACTCTAATCTCTCTTTAAGTATCGAGTGAATTACACAGTCTCTTAAATTCTGGAATGAGTACGTATTTATAGATCTAATCCTTAACCATCTTTGAGCTCTTAACCAATCAACGAGATTCGTATGGTTATAACCGCCTTGAATAACTGTTCCGGCGTCCAATGAGATTGCTCCGTCAGCTGCCCAAATAACCGACTTTATCACTCTGGTGAAGTTGCCTTTGTCATGCTCTGTTTTATAACTGTCAGCTCAGGATAACCTTCCTGCTGAGTGACTCAGGGAGTAGGTAATTCTCAGTTCAGGATGATCTCTCAGGATTTGCCTTCAGTTCTACTGAGTCTTCAGTGTCTTCACTGATCTGACCACTCAGGATGACATTCAGGATGAGTGTCAGGATCAGAATACTTCTGACTCGGGATCAAGTCTTCGCTCATGCTCAGGATGCTTTCCTCAGGAATATTTCTCCGGATCTAATACTCAGGATCAGGATTTCTGACTAATCTTCAGTACTCAAACTTAGCTTATCTTTACACTTAACAATCATAAAACACAAAATTACAAATAAGACTTTGATTCTACACTTTTCATTTCTCTAAATTATTTTGAGCTTCTCAATTTCTTTTTCAGCTACATTTAATCTTTGCAACAACCCTGGAATAATGATTTCAGACCTATAGCACATTGGAGGGTCTGCGCATTCTCAAAATTTGCACCCACCTCTCTGAAGTTTATTTGTTCAATAAAATCGTTAAAAAATAGAGAAAGTCAGGCAGAAACCATTAAAAGAAGACTCCCAAACATCTTAAATTGCTAATTTCATAAATTGGTTCAGAAATTGAGAGAAAATTAAACTTTATAGGGAAAAACAATCATATCTTGTTATTGATACGACATATGAACCTTCTTCCCGGATTATTGTCGATCCAAGATGTACGCATTTGCACTCGTCTTTCACAAAACACTCAATAATTCGATGTTCTTGGCTGAACATGGTTGACGAAGATATTTTGTAGGAGATTTAATGATTTTATTTTCTAGGATTGGGTTGATTTGGGAAACGAGAGAGAGTTGGGGATGTGATAATTAAGTCTGATATAGCTTTAGACGGGCTCCACGTGAAAAATTAAGCTCAGAATCATTCATCACGTACCAATCTTATGCAAATTCGGCCCAATTGCAGCTAATACATGCCGATTTATCTCTAATTTGCAAGGTTGAAGAGTTGCAGTCCTTAAATTGTCAGCTAAAAAATGTACGATCCTTTTTTTTTGCTACCGCCTAACCTGTTGACGTTAAAAAATTCACAATATCATACCATGCAATATTTTAAAATATGAACAAAAAATTTTGTGGTTTTAAAAGAGATAAACCTAAGAAAATCGTGAATCAAAATCGAAGCAAATACATACAATATTATTTATCTAGTTTGCTTGAACAATATTTTATCATTGTTATTAATGAATTACAAAAAGGAATGAGATTGGGTTGAAGTGTAAATGTATATGTAGAGGGGTATAGAATACAATTAGATATTCTATTATAAAAAGACTCATATCCTTTAATAATGATAACTAATACCCTTAAGTATTCTTGAACTCATGTTGTTTGGTGAAACTAATTTTTGTTCTCCAAAATAAATATTTTCATGTATAAACTATTTTACCTCGACCTCTATAATTTGCCTTTATTGAGAGGAAGGATTGTGTTGGGATATTATAAATGTAGTTTAACATACATAAATGCAATATTTTATAAAAGAAATAAGCACACAGTACCTTATTAAAAAAAAAAAACTTTACATAATTCATTTAGTTGTTTGAGCAACCATATGGGGGATGTTTAGGGGTGAGCATGGCTCGGTTCGGTTACCGAACCGAACCGAATAAGTAAAACCGAAATAACCGAACTACTCAATATAAAAAACCGAAACCGAGTCATATTTATGCAAAACCGAAAAAATCAAAACCGAAAATTTCGGTTCGATTTTGATTTTATACCAAAATAACCGAAATATTTTTAAAACAATAAAATTTTAAAATTTAAAATATATAATATTAGTATATATTACTATTAGTATATATAATTATATAAT
>JAPKLY010000027.1:172557-191068 GCA_026898435.1 Prunella vulgaris
AACCGAACCAAATACCAAATTAACCGAACCGAATTTCTATTTCGGTTCGATTTTTCGATTTTTCCCGAATAGTGCTCACCCCTAGGAATGTTGGTCTATATTCGACATTTATTTATTAATGGGTCATATGAGTAAAATAAGTTTTTTTTAGGATTATACTGTAACTTGTTAGAATAAGTAGAAGAATGAGGTGGGAAAAATATATTTTACGTTATGATAAAATAATGAGCTCAATTCGAGTACTTTTCAAGTCAAATTCGTTTAAATAAAAGAAAAAAATATACTATTTACATATTAATTCTATGTAAAAAAAAAAAAATTGTGAACAAAAAATTATATATCAGTGCAAACATTTTGAACTAATAAATATAGCCACTTTTTAAATCAATATGTAAATGCTCCATTAAAAAATTCCACTTGCAAATGCTCGAGTCTAATGACAAACAGAATTTCTTATATTGAATTTAGCAAGTAGAACTTAAGTTGACTAGTTAGTGAGGCGAATATTAAGGGAGATATAAGGTTGACTTGAAATATTGAGGATTTGATGAACTAACTGCTAACACCGATTAAAAGAAAAAAGAAAAAAAAAGTAAAGCGCTTGTTTTACAAGCTCAAACTCTTGATGAGTCTCTTGAGTCGTGTAGCTCTAGTCTAGTGTCAACTCTCTGGCTTTATTTGTAATGTCTACGTTCCTTTATATTTAAACCCCAAATATCTAAATTGTCCCAAACTTGATGACCAAACAGTGAATCTTTTTATCTCCCACATTTATATCTAAAATACTTCCCATTTAATTTTTCATCAACCATATAAACATGCATACCATTGCACCAACTCCATTGAATTACATCTAGCTACTTAAACACATGAAGAAGATTTTCACCATCTACCTGGTGTAATTTAATGGTAACCCTTCTCACATAGGTAAAAAAAATAAAATGAATCAAATTAATTAAATACAAATATGCACCTCTAAAACAATTAGCAGTCATCCGTTGCTCACTTCTCCTCTGAATTGAATCTGTTCCATGCAGCCTGTGGTTGTTACGAGTATGTGAGATGCATTAATATCAGAATTTAAGCTGTTAAATTACGTGCGAATTATTTCGACTAACAACTTTCTTGTAGATATTATTTCCATTAGTCGATCAGAAATTATTCTCAAAGGGTATGGAAAAGCATACCTTGAGGAGATCAAAAACCTTTTCACATATGTACTTTTGCTGAATGGTAGCTCCTCTTTGCTGCAATTTGTCAGGATGAACACAAAGAGTTGCTTTCCTGTATCCTTTCTTTACAGCAGCGCTTGTTATTAACTCCGTGAGGGAGACGGGCTGCCAGCCACTGTCTGGCCCAAGGATCTGCAGGAGAAGATGAGTTAACACCATATACGTGTTCACTATGTTGATTGGATTTTTTTATCTGATTCCACATTTCGTAATTTTAACTCAAAATACTGAAATTTGAGAGCAAGGTAAGAGAGGATGGACAGAACTAAAGCAGAGAAAAATGAGTTAACACATACACATTGGAGAGTCGAGAGTAGTGCACGCAGGTTCCCTTCTTTCCCCGTGGCCCATCTCTTAATATCAGCATCAAGAGACTCGGCAAATCTCTGTGAGCAGACAGAAACTTCTGATTAATATGAGCTTACTCTTCAATTGGACACATCAGTATATACTCAAATAAATTGGAAATTTTACATTTTTCTCAGCCTGCTCTTTCTGGGCAAGAACATCCCGCATATTCTTCTCTGCAAGGGCCTTTGCCTGAAAGACCAAATGAATTCGAATTTTATAATTTCTAACTCCAGTACCAGCTACTGAATTCAAATGTAAATAAAGATCGAAATTACCGCTCGCTCCATTATCCTCTGATGCTTCTCTAACCTTGCATTACTCCTTTGTGCCAATTCACTGGAAGCTCCATCAAATCTCTCCAAATCCTACAGGATAACTTGTTCAGTTAATCTTACGGCCTAGAAGTGAAATATATTACTTTCAAATCACAGAGAGATAATACTCACAGAGGATGAAAAACTGTGCTTCAGTCCATTATTCCGGGAAGAACTAGAAAATCTTTCAGTCTGTGTCCTTGCCTCTGTATAAGTCTTCTGAGACATTGCTTTCTCTAGAGCACGTTCACGAGCCTCGGTTGTGGCTCTTTCTACTGCAGCTCGTTCTGCTCTGAGCTTGGCTCCACTGGATACCTTATCAGCTGGTCTTTTATTCTCTACGGAGGCCTTCTCATGCTTATCCCGTGCCTCTGCCATAACTCTTTGTCGAGCTTCAGCCGCTGCTCTCTCCACAGCAGCTCTTTCTGCCCTTTCTCGAGCTTCAGCAAAAGCCCTTTCACGAGCTTCTCTGATTGCTCTTTCAGCAGCTTTTTTATCTTTTTCTCGTTCTCTTCCCCTCTTGATGGCTTCAATTCTTTGCAAGTAATCATTTGCCTCAGACTTTTGGTCATTTCCTCTGGTATCCTTCTGTCCAGTGGTGGAGATTCCCCTTGGGTTCTCCCCATTCTTTTCATTATTTTGCCCAGTCCTTACCACTCTTTCAGCTTCCATGGATTTTTCCATCTCTGTTGGTTCACAATGTGACTGGGAGGGTGAATCTCCACTTCGGTCATCGGAATGTACCCTTTCAACTTGCTCCCCAACATGTTCCCTTTCATCAGAAGTCACATCAACACTATCTTTTCCACCTTCCATGTTCCAAATATTGTCCTTCAGATTTTCTGCACATGCTTGAGACTCCTGAGTTGGCACCTCAACTATATTTTCATGAACGGAGGTCAATAGAGATTCTTCATGATTCTCTGAAGTTTGTTCCAACACTGGCATTACTGCGCTAACAACTTCTTTCACTTTATCATCATTATTGTGGAACTCAGACAAATTTATCATATTAATTTTACTGGCACATTCTACAGCAGCAAAATGGATCTCACTATCTGTTTTCAACATTTCCTCAGCTTTTGGCAATGTTACTTCATGGTCTGCATCCACTAAATCGTTCACACACTTATTATCAGAAGAAAGCCCTTCAAAGATACTGTTTGGTTCGCGCTCAATACACGTATCCTGATTTTCTTCACTTCTCCTGGATCCTCTATGAGTGTCATGTAATTCATCAACATCCCAAGAAATTGCACTCTTCTCAACATCAGAACAATTATCTGTTTCCATCTGCACACTATCAGCTGCTTTATATTCAGAATTATTCCTATCTGTATCTACAATTTCATTCTGCACATCTTCATCAGGCTTGTTAACAATTTCTATCTCCGGAACTACATTAACCTTGATTCCAACTTCTTGATAGATTTCATCACTACTTTTTCCATCTTGGTTGTTTTCATTCCGCTCAGAGACATTTTCAGGTTTCCTATCCAAGTCTGGGCTAATCACGTCTTTCTCCGCCAAAATCAATCCATTCTGCGAATTATCAAACTCAAACTTCAGCCCTGCCAACTTCTCCATGCAAACCAATCTCTCATGCACAACAAATTCCTTCCAACACTGCTCTTTTTCTTCAGCAACACCATTACTCTCAGTTAACTTAATCCTCAAATTTCCTCCTCCTTCATGCGCAATCTTCTTCTGCTCTTGCTCGTTTTCAGAACATAGAAGTGTCCCCAACTGAGTAGCAGTACTTGTAGGTCCTTCTACACAATCAACAGCCCCTTGACATTGCTCCAAGGGTTCAACCACACTTTGAGAAGATTCTGGAGCACTTTCTTCCATTTCAGAAACAACTTCAGGCCCTCTTGATTGATGAGCACTTGGCTCACTCTGTTCCAAAGTTCCCTTGCTAGTTTCCATCTGGTCCATGCAAACAATGTTGTCTAACTTTCCAGATTCAGGAGTTACAACTCTACATTTTGCACTGGTCACTAATCCAGTAAAATTAGTTGTCTTTCCATGTGCTTCACTAGCCTCAACATTTTTGTTGACATTTTCCACTTCAAACTTTTCTTCAGTCAGCATCACACTCTCCCTGCAAGATGGAGCAAATTTCTGACCCATCTTAGTGAATGCATCTATATGATCAATGGCTGCTTCAACATTCTCTCTCACCGTTTCCACCACGGCCTTTCGGGCATTAAGACAGCTGCTATTATGATTCGAGGAAGGAACAAATTTTCGATAAACCTTAGCAAACATAGGGACAGCAGGATCTAAGTTCTCGTGTGTTTGTCTTGGATTGTTCTCTTTAGGTTCCATCTTATCCTTGACTTTTGAGTGCCTCTTGGATCTAGGTTTAGAACCATCTTGTAGACCTTCCTTTTTCTTTTCCATTATCATTTTTGCAATTCTTATACTTTCCTGAGCCTGATCTATTGCTTTCTTCAAGGCAGCAGCAGATACAGCCCAAACTGAATTTTCATCTAATTCCTCATCCAAGAAAGGTGGTGAATATTCACCATCAGTTTTTTTAGAGTCGTCTTTAGAAGCAAGACTCTCTAAATTAGATTGCCTGAAAACCTTGCTATCATTTGGATTTGATAGATGACTCAAAGAAGGTGGTGTTTTCGAGACTTGTGATTTGAGGTTGACTCCATTCACATTACATGACTTATCAGGTATTTGTGGCTTTTCTGAAGCAATTACACCTTTAACAGTGATCTGTTCAGCACCAGAACTGAAACTCCATGTGCGACTAACTTCACGTTTCATTGGACATTCAAGCCTTCCATTATCTTTCTTCTGCAGATGAGGAGTTTCTTCAACAAAATGAGTAAATCCAGGGACAGCATGTAGTTGAGCTATGTGAGTTTTCCCATTAGATTCATTGGTATTTCTCTGATCGGTCCTACTGAAAGACATGCTAAATTGCTGCATTAATCCATCATTTGATTGATCAGATGTTCCTGAGGATCTTTCGGTCATTCCTGAAGAATTTACAGATCCTGGGTCATGAAAAGGTGGCGCCACGTTGGCTGGAATCCTGTATCGGTTTAGTAAAGGATTAAGGAAAAGGTGACTTAACGGTTTCCTTTAAATCTACTGAAAGAGAGAAGTATTGACTATTGAGTGTACTTTTCGTGATAATGATATACAACATGAGCTTCAGATACAAAAGAAGATTACAACAATCATGACAAAATAGTTTGTGCTTTAGAACCTAGGATTGTAAAAGCCTACCTCACATAAATGCACAAGAAAGAGTTACGCAGCAGAAATTAAAGTAATAGAAACAAGCCAAGAAAATCATCAGATCATGCTTCTAACCTTTCACCGAGATTTTGGCAAGTAAAATAAGGAAATTGTATTGTAAAAAATGTATAATTTCCAGAGTTGCTTGCTGGATTAATGATGGATATCTGTGACGCATTATCCGATACATACAACATAAAAGCCTTACCTTTTAGTTACAAAAGGTAACCCGTGAAAGGTTAGAAGTATAAGGTATGCACCATAAAATGTTTCCCATTGTAATTGCCAGAAACCAGTGTATCAAAAACTAGGCAAGATAAGCACAAAATTAACTACAAGAATTTGAATCATGCTTTATAAAAAAATGTTCCTAAAGCAACCTGTTGCATTTCCCAAAAGAGACAATCCAAAAATGCAACATTTCGATCTTGGTCATATGCTCAAATTACTTGTGGATCAATCACATCAGACAAAATCCTCTAATATGGGAAAAAAAGAGATAAATTGATCTCATTTACTCAACCACTTCTAAATGAAATAAAGGCACATTTGAATAAAGAAGCTAGATCGAACACGAAAATTTCAAGTGGATCATTAACAACAGAGATACATTACATAAGCAATATCAAAACTAAAGCATCAGCATTCTCTTCATTCAATAATCAAATTGTACTGTCAAAAGATCAAGAACAAAATCCCAAAGAAGCATAGAATTGGACAAGAAGAGAAAGTATCAAATTTATATGACACCACATTATTATTGTATATAAATGTTATTTTCCATAGATGAAAGCAATCGACAGTTAAAAAATCCAACCTCCCCTCGTCCAGAAACAATAGTTTTTGAGATATTCAGAACTATGCACTATTCATTGTGCCATAGTAAATGCAAGTAATAAAACTGAATTAATTGTTTAGCTGGAAAAGTAATAGAGGTCCATCAACAACTGGAAAATTAATAGAGGTCCATCAACAAGATATTAAATTAATAAACATGGATCATAAAAATACAAGGAATCAGCCAACGTTCTTTGACAAAAAAAGAAAGAAAAAGAGAGAGAAACTCACCGCGTTTTGGTTTTCTTCAGAGCGCCACTGACCAACTGTTCATACGGCACCGCGACGTCATCTCCCCTCAACCCACCAAAAATGTTCGAATAATCCAGTTCGGAGCCTCGTGAATCAGTCGTCCCCACCCGACCGTTCAACCCGGAGAGCTCGAGAACCGGGATGGACGACGAACCGGAGAAAATCTCAGCGTACTCATGAGCTTCAAACTTCGGTTTGTCACGCTTAGACAACCAAACGTCGTCGTAAGGGCTCCGGAAAGAGAAAGACGAGTAGGAAGAGGAGGAACCATTTGTGGCAGCCGAATGCTTTCTTCTGTGCGAGGGTCGGGACAACGACTCCATTGAAAATGAAAAGAATGGAGAAGCTTCGCGCTTAAATTGCACTGTTTTTCTCGGTTTTCTCTTTCTTCCTCGCAAGGTTTTTCATCGGCAGAGAAGAAATTGCTGTGCAGGAGTAGACATTCCAACGCGAAGAGAGAGAGAGAGAGAGAAGGTGCAAGTGTTTGAGAGGGAAAGCAGGGTGGGGCCGACAGGGTCTGGCAGAATGGGAATAAAAGAATAAAAGGGAGGGTAGAGATGGAATTTCGTTGGAACTTATATAAAGAAGGTGTAGCTGGACATTAATGGCTATGGGAAAGGACCAGCAAACATGCATATAGTTAGATAAAATTAATTTAATGCGACACTCACTATTTTGTGGGACCCATTATGCCTAACTGCGACAAATCGAAATTCAAATTTGTTTCACCTCAGAATTTGAAGTAAAGTCTCCATCTATGTTTTAAAAAGTGTAAGTGGAAGTTAAGCCGGTATGAAATTATAAATGTATAATTATAAATATTTTTATATATTTTATAAATAAATTACACCAATGTGTGTATATATATAATTTTATATATTTTGGAGTTAGAACACAAATAAATATAAAATTTATAAATTATAAAGTCGCGAGCAAAGGCTTAACAAACTATTAAAGTCGTTCGTCGGAACAATGACGTTGTGCCATAATAGTGCAATCGAGAGGGGTAAAAACCAAAGAATAACAATAAAGTGAAAGTATGAAATCTTCTATTCTATGCTGAAAATTAATTTCTAGGATTTGAAAATGAATTGATCTAACTAAAATTTTCATAAATAAAATATAATTTTAAAAATAGACTTGACACCAATATTTTTTCTTTTAATTTCGTCAACTCGTTGTTTTGGCCGGTCCGGCCCGATTTTGCTAATTTTAGTTAGTATTCGAAAAATCGGATGATTAGTCGCTAGTCGGCCCTTGATCGACCTGATTTATATCAAAACGCCAAAAAAATAGTTCTGGATAGTAGTTGGTGACTAGGTCATTCCCGGTTAGGTATGTTTCTTAAAAGTTTAAAATTTGAATTCTTATCGTATGTCACAAATTCATGAAATTCGGCAATGTCTACAAAATCTATTAAAATCCTAATTTAAATAGTTTTACAAAATCCTATAAAATTTTAAATTTTTTTAAAATTTGCACTTTTTATAAGCTAAAAAAGTTTTCTTTTAAATCTCAATCCAATATACCTACGTACTTAGTATAACTTCCTTCAAATTAAGATCCCCAATTTCATTTCTATATTTCATTTTGTATTTTATTGTTTTTAAATATAAAGTGTATTAATAATAATAATAATTTGTGATGTTATTTATTATGTATGTGATACATTAAAATTTAAAACTAGTAAAACAATCACTGTAATTTGAGAAACAAAAAAAAAACATAAAATTTAACAATCACTTTTTGCATAATCTTGCCCAAAAAAAAAAACATAATTACAATTAGCTGGATACACTTAAAGCTTTTTCCATAAAGAAACAAAAAACTACAACCACTATTATATTTTATGCATATTAAGAAATTTGAATTGAAAAACTTGTGCACTCTTGCATTATTAAACACTATATAAGTAATAGGTATTATAAGGGCAAATCAATTTAATATGGGGATTTAAAATAATTTTGTTTCAATCTCTATATATATTTAGTACATTTAAAATTACTTAAATCTCACTAAATAAATTTGTTATCCATGCATACTCTCTATTTCATATTGATTTCTATTTCAGAGAATTCGTATTAAAATCATAAAATTTTAAAATATCTTTTTTCAGTTCATTATTGTACTGATTAGATAGAGGAGAGTGTGAAAGAATTAGATATATAAGAAAATAATATATTCTTAATTAAACAAAAGATATGATAAAAAGAATACTTACAGTGCAAATTTCGGAAACAAAATTTAATATTTAAAACAATAATTAATACTCTCTCCATCCCGTAGGAATTTGCACCCTATGTGACGGTATATTTTTTAAAGAAAATATGTTTTATATATAAATTAGTGGCATATGGGTAAATATGTGTATAGCTTTATAAGTGTGCACGTAAATTAATGTTTCATTTTTTAGTAGTGTGCAAATTTGTGAAAGAGAGAGAGCAGTACTCTCAAATGGAGGGAGGTTAATGTTATACAGTATACTACACTCTAGATTATGAGCCTCTTAAAGACCCCAGAGTCATTTTTAAGGAAAGAATTTTTAGGAAATGTTATTTTTAAATTTTAAGAGGCTTTTAAAAATTAATTTTAATTTTTTTTATCTTTTTTAGTTTTTAAATTGTGTAAAATTTAAGTTTATGATGTATATAAAATGAGAGCTAGAATAAATATCGAGTACAGTAAAAAATATAATATGAATTAATTAATAGTTTTTATAGGTTATTTATAGAGGTGTAAGGTTATAATTTTAAAAATCACTTTTTAAAACTTAAAGTAGAATGAATTTTAACTTTTAAAGTTTAAATTCCAATATTTAAAACCCAAAAAAAACACTATTTCAATTTTCAAGTTCTTTCTCCACATTTCTTCATCATTTTATTATTTTTGTAGCTCATTTAACAGCCATAAACTCAAACCCCCAAGGCACATGGTAAAAATGGGCTCCACAGATATTATATAATTAATTTGATTATTTATCTAGATATAGTTATTTCACTAGATATTTAAATACTGTATTATAAACATTATTAGTCAATTTTATGATTGAATGAAAATATCATATTTATGCTTTTTGTCATATTCTTATAGTCTTTAATTCGATATTCAAGTTTGAATCAACGGAAGTTGAAATATTGTTTACGTTTGTATTTAATATTCGAGCATTTTCAGAATAATAAATATTAACGCGAGCTTCCGCTGTATCACTCTATTTATATATAAAATTTAACAAAATTACTCCTTAAAATTCTACTATTGTTATTTTTTATTTTGTGTGTCTTGCATTTGAAAAATGTTACGAGAGGAGGACTACTAATTAAGTACTATTAATTAATTAACTTTAGTAAAATTTTGTATAAAAATAGTTCGATCATAAACCAGTTTGAAAATATTAAATATTTAATTAGGTGTATAAAAAATCTTATCAGGTGTGTCAAATTGCTGAGGTCAATTAAAATCCATATTCACCTCAATTTTTTATAAATCTGATGCATATTTTGATACACATGATCAAATATTTAATACTTTAAAATTAATTTCATAATAAATTTATCATAAACTATTTTTACGAAATACCTACTCATTAACTTTATTCTATGAATCGCAGTTCTTTAGAATATAATCCCTCAAATTATGAAGTAAATGTCTAAGAAGAATGGGTAATTAATTTTGTACTCCCTCCGTCCCAAAAGACATTGCATACTTTCCATTTTGGTTTGTCCCACAAAAAGTTTGCATATCTAAAAGTAGAAACTATTTATTAACCTTCACTCTCACAATACACATATAATATTAATAAAAATGTACCTTTTATATCTTTTTCTTAAACTACGTGCCCAAAAGACACCGCAATGTCTTTTGGGACGGAGGGAGTATTACTATGGAGAAATTTGGCCCCCATTGTTGTGTTACTTATAGAAATCTAATGTCAAAATTTAGACGATTTTGTGATTGTGACAATTTTAAAAGTATTCAAGTGACACAGCCACGATTGTTTTGACAAAAAAGATTCACTTTTTAAAAGCAAAAAAACACTACTTGTGCTTTTCTGAAAAATAAAAAATTATATATATATATATATGCACATATCTTTTTTGCTTTAAAAAAGAGTAAAATATTTTTTATTAATTTGTAAAGTGATAGTTTTTCCTGCATCCTAGTTGAAATCGTCCGACTTGATTATTAAAATATTGAGGGAGTTTTGTGTAAAAACGATTTCATAATAAAATAGCACATATGCACTTGAATTTTAAGTTTAGTTTTGATTTTAATTTTTATAAAATACACAATAACACGTCGTACTATGTAGCATTTTTTTTAATTGAGGTATTATTGATTACTTTTAAGAGTATTACTGATTATTTTCTAGGCTATTACTAATTACTTTTTGTATAGTTATCAAACACACAGTAACATCAAACTTTTTTTTTTCCAGATTGAGTATATTGATTGTTTCTCAAGGTATTACTGATTATTTTTTGGGATATTACTAATTACTGTTGGTCAATTTTCAAAAAAAAAATAAAAAATTCAAGTGTATACACTTGAATGCACACAAAATCACCCATTAAATAGTGTATTATTTCTACACAAATTTGCACACTACTAAAAAAATATTAATTTGCATGCACTTACAAACAACATATATCACTACTTTATATATATAATATATTTTTCTTAACGTAAAGTGCAAATTTCTACGAGACGGAGAAAATATTTAATAAATAATTAATACAATAAAAATAAATAATACTATATACTTCACGAAAGCAAGGTGCTTCCTTAAATTAACGAGGAAAGTGAGAAGGAGGTGGCTGCTTTATTGTAATCCTTTAATCAACATACCACAATGAGTTGAAGGCTGGTCGGTTTATTATTCTCCATGTACAACAAAACTTTTGTACTCTCACATCTCACTATATTTATTGTTCGACATTCATTTTAATACGTGAATTGTTTATTATTTCATCTATTTATTAATTTATTTATTTTTAACATTTTTTGTTTGTTCGTCAAATTTATTTTCTTTCATTTTTCAAAAATAAATTACATTCACAACTAAAAGTTCAAACTTATAATATTAATATCCCATTTTTTTGTTACTTAATCTAAAATTTTAATATAATACTAATTTGTATATTAAATATTGTGCCCAAAAGAGCTAAATTTCACTGAAAGAGGGGCATATGCAATTGTTTTATATATATAAAAAAAAAGTGTATTAAAGTGAATTGTTCATTATATGAAATTATATTTTAAAAATAATATTTAGTTGTGTTAAGTGAAAGATTAAAGAGATATATTATTATTTTTAAAATTATAGCAATAAGTGTGGAACAAACTTTTTAGTAAATGTAGTATTAAGTGTGGGAGGAAGAAAATATATATTTATAATAGTTTTGCTTACGGACAACAAATTGCTAGTAAACAATATTATGACACTTGTGTTCAATTAAATAAA
Source organism: Prunella vulgaris (assembly GCA_026898435.1). Taxonomy (NCBI): domain Eukaryota; kingdom Viridiplantae; phylum Streptophyta; class Magnoliopsida; order Lamiales; family Lamiaceae; genus Prunella; species Prunella vulgaris. The sequence goes on from JAPKLY010000027.1 coordinate 184,269, forward strand.
TAATATTATTCAATAAATATAATTAATATTTTTTATTGAAAACCAATATTGTTTAAGAATACTCACAAGTAATATTATTTAATGAAAATAAATACTATTTGACTCAGAATACGTGTGTAGCCAGAGAATTTAGTAAGCTACCCTTATTTTACACTTTTATATTTGAAATTCACATGATTACATGCTCATTTATTTTGAAAAAAAAAAATCAGATAAATTTCAAAATCCATCACGTATATATATATTCGCATACTTTTGCTATAACTTTCTATTTTTTTTATGAGATTTCTTATTATTGGATATTTGGATTGAGTGTTTGAAATTTGTATATGCTCTTCTCATTATTGTCATTAATACAACTAATCTTTTTTAAATTGCTTAAAAAATAAAGAAGGCAGATTACCTTTTTTTTTTCACCCACTCTTATGTAAGTTTATTGGAAAAATTAAAAAATAGTTCAAAAAAAGATACTACCCCCGTCTCACAAAAGTTTACATACTTTCTTTTTTTAGTTTGTTCCACAAAAGTTTGTACACTCCCAGAATGAAAATATTCCTTTAAATTTTCACCTTTAAAATCTTTACCTTACAATCTCCACTATACACATTCTACTCATTACACTTTTTCTTAAAAGTCGTCCCCCAAAAATAATGCAAAGTTTTGGAGGACGGAGGTAGTATTAACTATAAATTGGTTTTGTGCTAAAAAGAAAGTTTTTGTGTAAGAAAAATTATACATCAATTCAAAATATTTTGAATCAATTTATAGATATAATCTACTTTTTTGATTCAATATGTAAATGCCCCAATTTTATCCTACAAACATTCTAATAACAAAACTCACATAAATCTAAATTCACAATTTTTTATTAAATTGTGAAGGATGGAGGAATTTGGAGCTGTGAATTTTAAATTTCACTTTGCTTATGCAAATTGAAAATTTCAAAATACTTCACTTTAATTTTAATTCAAATGAAATAAATTTCAAGTACTAATTAATTAGCAAAACTGAGTCATATAAACTCTATAAATTCTTAAATCTATTTATTTTCAAGTGTTTTATACTTTAAAAGGCTTTATCCAAACACAACTAAAAAGTTTATCAATCAAAATTTCATCCCGCACCCCTGTACCTTTAAGTAACCAAATTATAAATTATTAACCATAAAAGAATATATTGTAAAAAAAATAATTCCTAATGCACAAATTACAAACTAATTTAAACTTTTAAATATGGTAACAAAATTTTAATTTAAATATATATATTTTGAATAAACGGGCAAATATTCATGCATAAAAATAACAATTAATTATTCATTGTCTTATGCATAAAAGTAAGAATGGATGGGCATGTTGGTTCGAAGTGCATTTAAGCCTAAAAAATTAGTTATTCATTGTGATTATTAATTTGTAAACGAGCTAATTAAAAATAATGACGGGAGATGAAATGAAATGCATGGAGATTTTTAGCTCACTTGGCCACCGGACTCCTCATTTAAGTAAGTGACTCGGGTTCGATTTCTTTTGGAAACAAATAAGAAGGAGATATAAGGTCCAATAACAACTAACATTTACCGATAAAAAAAAAAATACATGTAGATTTGACATGATGAATTAATCAAACTATAGAGGATTTAAATATGATTAAAGCAAGGAATCTAAAGATGAAGCAATGATGTCTTAAATGAATTATGATGTAAAGCATCAAAAGTAGATACACTCACAGCTAGCTATGTATATATATCAAACTTTTTTTTGGTCTTTGAATGATTGCAATATTAAGTTTCACCTCAAAGATGTCTGTGATTAATCATTTAGGTTTAATATGTGATTATAAAGTCTGGTGAGGCTTAAGTGGGCCCACTTGTAGTAGGCACAATGACAAAAATACAACCATTTTAATGATTAAAACACCTCTATCCATGTCATAAAATTATGAATTTAAATCATTATTTATTTTAAAAAATATATATATTAGAACCAACGTTGAAAAAATAACGTTGTCTATATCGCGAAGTCAATAACTGAAGTCATTAATTTATCTTTAAGAAACCATAATAGGCCCAATAATATGATTAGCTTTTTGTCAATGATTGGCAGATAATCAATTGATTTCAAATTAGACGAGTGTTACTATATTACAACTTCCATCTGAATTTTTTTTAATTGTAATCATGTTCAAGTTTTTGAAGTCAATCATAGCTGGTCAAAATTCGATGTTTCCATACCAACACTTTCACTACAAAAAAAATAAAAATAAAAATCAAATACATAGGAATTTAAAGAGAGATTTAGAGAGTGGTTAAAGAGGAGAAGAAACCCTATAAAAAAAAAGGTGTCACCAAGTTGGCACTCGTCTCGGCCCTCGCGAACCTGTCGGGCAGCAAGCTCTCGCAAACTTAGTGAAGAGGCAGGCCTTGCAAAAACTCCAGTTTTAAAGAAGGAAAAATTTTCGCGTGTTTGACCCGTAAAGCAAACCGATCCGACCTAAGTGCTGGCTGACCCGCGAAATTTGAATTTTTGTTGGATTTGACGAAGAACAATTGAATTTGGCGAAGAACAACTTCAGATTTTTTGAAGAGCGCTTGAATCTTCGAGTTCGGACTGCAGGATCTTCTTAACTCATGGCTTGTATATTGAGAGAATCATTGTTGCTGCTTGTTCGTTTGTTTGTCTTTGTTGTGGGTATTTGAGAACGATTCCTGTTTTTAAGGTAGGAAAGGTAAGATCTTCATTTCTTGGAGTGACACGTGGTGCGATCTGGGCCGTTGATGCCTTATTAATGAATAAGATTAACGAATCAACCAAATTTAACTTCATTAATTTTCACTTTCTTCTTTCTTTGTACGAAATATTCATGATTTCGAATAAATATGACAAATCAAACACTCATTGCCGCAGATGAGTGCCGAAAGACTAGTGGATTAAATGACTGCTTGCACCGTCTAAAATAAATATCATTTTGACTATTTAATTAAAAAATAATTTAATTAAATCATCTACATTAAAATAGTAATATTATTTAATATTTATTTAATTTATACTTGTGTCGTTATTTGATTAAGTGCAATTTTTATTTACTTACAAATGCATCTTCATTTGTTTATGGTCATTTCTTGACATGAAATGAATTAAGCACAAAACTTTTAAATCCTTGTTCACTGGAATTTTGGGAGGATACTGCGTCCATGTGGGCTGGTTCCATTACTCACTTTTGACAAAATTGATTTCGACTATAAAATACATTTATTTTTATAAAAAACTATTTTAATAATACTCCTTTCAACCCATCAATTCTACCTTCTTCTCTTCTCCCGTTTTTTAACCATGCAACAATTTCCCCTAACTCTATAGATCAATCTCTAAGTTCCTGCAATAATTTTACAGTTTTTATCAATGTTCTTTTTTTTTTTCATTTTATAACATCGAATAATGAATTGATTGAAAATGGCGGCAAGTTAAGAAAAATATGTATTTAACAATTATATTTTAATGAATGTATTAAAATTATTATATATTTAATTCAATTTTTTATAAAAATAGTTAAATAGATATTTAATAGGTATATCTCATAAAATTGAAGGGTATATAGTCGGGCCCTTCTTGACTCGAGATTTAATTTGAATGACATCATATCGAATTATTTTTTTTTTTATCCATTTTTATTTGAGCCCAACCTTCATTTTATTTTGGCCCAGTCATCTTTCTCCAATAGTATTAATTGGCACAATTCTCTTGGTTGACTTCTTCTTGACTTACAGGAAAAATGGCCGATTTTTTTTTTTTTGAATCCAGGAAGGGCGGCATGATTTTCCGGGCGAGTTCTGAGCATGATCGCGCTCGGCGATGAGGGCAGTAGGCGCTGATGACGTGCTCAATTTTCGGCCAGAACCTACGGCGGCCCTGGCTTTTCGACGTGCACGTAGGCAACGAGCGCGGTGATGCAGCCGAGATGACGGATTAACGGCCGTTGGGCGAGATTTGCGTCGACTTCCGGCGCAATTTCTGGCGATTTGAAGCATTTTCCGGCGGGGATTTTTGGTGAAGATGGAGCCAATTTCGTGTTGCTATATTTTAGTTTGTGGAGGTGTAATCAACACTTTTTTTCTTGGGCTTTGAACAAATCTTGGGCCTTCACTTAATATATGAGAAACAATTTGGGCTTTCTCAATAATTATAGACCAGGTTATTGGTACTAGCCTTTTTAAAAAAAAATACACTATTATTGAATATTTTATAAATTTTTGGCAAATTTTTTGAATATTTTATTATTTTTACATTATATTTTATAAATTTTTGCAAAGTTTTTTTGAATATTTTATTATTTTTACATTATATTCAATAAATAAAGGCTAGTGTGAATAAACTGGGCAATAGTTAAATTGGAATCATGAATTGAACCTTTAATTAAAATTGGACTTTTAATTAATTGGAATTTGGACTTTTAGTTAAGCAAATCCAAAGAATGAATGGACTTGGGCCATTATGTTAAAATAATTTTAGGCTTTTGGACAAATTATATCTGTGGCCCATTAAATTGTTTAAATGTAATTTTGCCCCCATAATTTTTTTCACAACTTTAACCCTTTATTTTTATTTTACAGTTTTTTTACTTCAACTCTCATCGTGGTTCTTATTAAGACTGCCAAACTATCATTCGGAGTTCGCCACCTAATCATCCTCAACAACGCATATCAACCAGTGTATGAGGGCACTTATTTACGTGTCGAGAAGCCGGTGATTGGCAAATATGAAGACCCTGTGGCACTGACGAACAACGTGTTCCACATCGAAGAGTGGTCTCAAGAGCTCTCAATATCCAAATCATCTAAAGTGTTGGTCTTGAAGGTGATCAATTATGAAGATCCTTATTCAAACAATGTGGAGCCTCTACCGACATTAGAACGACACATTGTCATGGGCAGGAGTGGAAGTGACAGTCCTTTTATATTTGCTGGCGAGTTTTACTTCATCGAAGGCTATTGGAAGTGGACTGAGGACATCCTAAGCCATTGAGTAATCTTCTTGACATCAGAATCTACTATGTTGTCTTCGAATTGCTGTTCACTTATGATTGCAACTCAGAGTTGATCAAGGCCTTTTCAACTTTCAATTCTAACCTGATATTTTTTTTTTATCTTCGACTGGCAACTGATTACGTGTCTCGCCAGAGCGCATAAAAATTTACCACGCTGGCTTACAAACATTTAATTATCTTTTTATTTTTTAATTTCCACATCATAATCATATACATATATATAAAATAACAATACTTTTTATTTAAAAATATTTTCTGGCTGTAAAAGAGAAAATAGTTTTTACATGTTTGTATCATTCAATATCAGATTTACAAAACACTTAAAAGAACACCTAAAAACTCTAAAAAAAATGTTCAACATCGTACCAAATTCTAAAAAACCTAAATATTGAAAGTTCAAATTTCTAAAATTAACCCAAAAACAAATGATAAACACCAATAATGCAATGGTCCATGGAGCTGCTCTACCCCGACACCAAATATATGTTCATGTTTGTCTAAAATGAATTTATGCAGACTTTTAGTATCAACTCATTAATGTCGTCTTCCAAGTTGCAACTCCCCAACTAAATATGGACCCAATAAATTTATTTTACATCCATATTGGGATATTGAGAATCCTCTATAAATAGAGTAGCAAATCCAAAAAAAAAAAAAAAAAACAAATCGATTTAATTAATTACATCTTAATTAGAAAATGGGTTCCAAAGTAAATATAGTTATGGTTGGCCTTTTGTTGGCAAAGATGATTCTCTTCTCCACACGTGTATCAGCAAGTGATCTGGATGACACTTCCAATACCGTTGACGCATCAGCTATTTGTAATTTTTTTATTTCTCTCTAATTTTTATTTACGAATGATTTAAATATAGATTCAAGAAAGTCACTATATTTACAATAGCATAGAAACATATTTTTTTTCTGTACAGAAGCACATTTTTTTTCTACAAAACACCTATCTGTAAATATAGTGATTTTTTTGAACCTATATGTAAGTCATCCTTTTTTTATTAATTATATATTGAACGAAAACATTAGGGAAATGCTCTCGCCTTATAATTTACTTAAATAAAAATACTAATTTCTGAACTAATTGAATAATTATGAAATATATCCCGAAAATGAAAAAAAGTGATTCAATGTTTTTGTATTGAAAGTGATAAGCTGAATAATCGTGGTGTGCGTAGCTTCCGTTTCAGCTGGTGGTAGACGCGGAGGCTATGGTGTCGGGGGGTACGGCCGTGGATACTGCAGCCGCTATGGGAAATGCTGTGGACGTTACGCCTGCCGGTGCTGCCGTTACGCCGGTGAAAAGTCCGATGCTAATTTGAAAGGCGAGCCATAAACATACGACATCAGTTCGAGAAGAATAACTCTGTAGATTTAACATCAATATTGATAACCGGATATCTTTCAGCGCCTACTTATAACATCAATATGTATAACATCCGTTGTATATTCTATTTAACATTGATTAATAACCGATGTCTTTTAGTAAATATGACACATTGGGAGATACTTGATAAGAAGTATAAGGGATATAATATGAATGTTTGTATTGACTTATCTTATTTGGTGGATGATACAAAATTTTATATTGACCTGATTTTTATACGGCCTACCCTATAAAAAAAAATCATATTACATCATTTTTACGGTTCACAATGTAATAAATTATTTTATTTTTTTCACCTTACAATTTTTGTTTGACTTGAATAATAACTTTTATTCTTATTGTTATAGGTGCAAAGAAAGTGAAATTA
>JAPKLY010000027.1:230067-246804 GCA_026898435.1 Prunella vulgaris
AGGCACCAAGCCACGAGACCATGCCTAATGTGCTCGCCACGATGCTCGCCGGCCTGCTCGCCTTTCGCTCCCAGAAATAAAGACACAAAAATGTCCAAGAGCTTACAAGGAGTGCATAGGTGTTGGTTAGGTTAAGGTTAGTGGGGCAAGTGGATGAGGTACCATCAGAAGCCACATTGTTTAGAATGATGCTACCTCACCCTTAAGAGGGTATAAATACTTGTAAATACCTAATTTGTAAAGATCTGAATTTCCAAATACAAGAAACACCTTTTCAATATTTCTCTCACTAAATTCTCTCTACAATTCATAATATAACAACTATATTATTATCTTAGATTATTGATTGAGTGATTCCATAAGACTATTAGCCACATAAACTTTTGATTACAAGAATTGCTCAATAATTATGAGTTAAATTTGTCTAATTTTAAGTGGGAGATTATTGAGTTATGAAGTTTGAACAACTGTTTTACATCCCCGGTCATGATTGAGCCTTTTAAAGAAGAAATCGAGTTTGATGTCCTTTAAGGGTTACGACCCAAATTTGGCCATAAATATCTATCTAATTATTGTAATTGACTATCTCAAAATTTTAATAAATCTCTAGGCTTTAAAGTGTCTCTAGACATAGTTAATTCTTGATGGACAGCAGGACAGGGTTAACAAGTTTGTGTGTTTGTTTATTTTAGTTTTATATTTTCTACATACACGTTAATTCTTTAACACATTGGTAATTGTGTAAGCCATGTCATAGAGCGACATGATTTTTTGGGTTTGGTGGTGTGTAAAATTTTTTTTCTCTTCTCAATATCACTCATTTTCGTTCGAGTTTGATTTCTCTTTTTGGTTGGAGGATTTGTTGTAATTAGTATACATTTTATAATTATTATCCTCTTCCTAAAAAATTTATTATTATGAATTTAATATTGTTAGGTATAATCATTGAAACTATTATATAATTCATTACTATCATTAAACTTGTAAACTGAAACCACGATATAAAATGTTATAACTTCGTAACTACATCTAATAGTATTAATTCATACTATGATAAAGTTTCAAAGAAAATCCACTCTTATTTCTTAGTTTCCCACTCATGACGTTGATTTATAATTAAAAAAAATTAATAGTAATACGTATCTTAATTTTTTTTTTTAAATGACGCAGTTGAGTTTATCTTTGATCAAAGTAATTAAAATAATAGGTCTTCTCTGAACCATTTTGATATGAATTTTTCTTCAAAATAATATATATCTTTAAACATATGAAAGTATCATATCTTCGTAAGTAATTTATAATTATTAAAAGAGTGTGTCTTATTGGGTCTTAGTTTTAAAATAAATTTTGATAAACTCATACTCAAAATTAAATCAGTTAAAACAAAATTAAAATTGAGTCTAAATTCTCAGTGCATACTATACACTTGGATGCATCCAAATTTTTGTGTTATAATTTTTTTTTTTATGCGTTATTCTTTCATATATTAAAACAACATTATTTTGTTCGCTAAACAATATAGATAGTTCAATATAACTTTTTCGTTTTCATAGAATTTTTCCTTAAATTATTAGGAAAAATCACCATTAATTTTACCCAAACTAAGCACATGGAATTCTCAATACCAAGAGATGGACTTGCGTGAAATACTGCTTTCCATTATTATGTGTGAAGTAATTGAATTTTTTTGTAGGATGAAAATGGGGCAAATCGGGGCAAATACTAAATGATCCAAATCTGCCCCACTCTATGTACAGTCGGGTTGGATTAATCCGTTACAGATCACGAGGCGGGGCATATCGATCTATTCTAAATTGAGTTTTTATAATATATAATATATCTTACATATTTAAAATAAATTTAAGATCTTACTTAAAAAAATAAATTTATGATATCAATAATATATTTATGAATTTATTTTTATTTTTAAATATGTTGACATAAATTATAATTTATAGTTAAAACATCATATTATATTTCATATTATGTTTTATTTGTATATATTGATCTAAAATATATTTGTTAAATTGATTTATTCTTATTATACTATATATATACTGATTAATAAATAATAATTTTTTTATAAATATCATATATATTCAATTTTTAATAATATAAATAGGTCAAAATGGAGTAGGACAGAGCGATAATGATATTCATACCCGCTCTTCACAGCGGATTGCGGGGTGGGACGATCCATTATGTGCGAGTTGAAGTCCTCTTACAAATTGTGTCTGTCCTTAAATGAAAATAGTTTTCATGAATAGAAAAGGTAATACAAATTATAATCAGGTCTAGCTTTGCATGATGTAGGATGGTTCTTGAGGTTGCTCAGCCACCAAAGAATCTTCCTCCTTTAATCCCCTAGAACGATGCCCATGTATCGTGTATGGTCATATATAACTAGTTAATCTCGATATGCTTTTTTCTATGCTTTATGCATTTTTTTTTATCGGTAAATGTTAGTGGTTAGTAGTTAGAAGTTAGTACATCAAGTCTCCATACATTCATATCTCCAAATCAACCATATATCTCCCTCCTATTCCTCTTTTTTTCTATGCTTTATGCATGCATGATGATTAATTAAAATATTATTTAAGAGGAATAAAATAATGATAAATTTAATTTATAACAAAAATATATATAAAGAGTACATATTTTTTTTGTAAAAAAAGTTGATGATAACGATATGATCATGAGACGGCCGGTCCTATGAGGTAGCAATTGGAAGAGAGAGTGGTCCAGCCAAGTGTGTGTTAAAAGAAGCAAAGATTTTGAGGACCATAAATTTGGAATTGAATCTTTGAGTCAAGTTTTATCACAAGAGGTTCTTTCAAATATGTAGTTGAATCAGCACTGACAAAGAAGGAAGGTGATATCCTCTACACAGATATTAAAATGTTCCAAAAGATAAGGAGATTAGATAGGGGACATATGCTCAACTGATTTGACATTAGCTTTCACATATTTTTTACCACCAATTGACGACAGATATATTATGGCCATATATTGTGGAATTATTCTTGGAAGATATACTATCTCTGTCCACCATAAATAGTTCACGTTATCTTAAACAGTCGTCCACAATAAATAGTCTATTTACTTAAAATGAAAAACTTACAATTATTATTTTAATTTTCTTATACACATATACTCACTTTTACACATTACATCAAATACTTTTTTAAACTATTAGATATCAATATCAACTTTTTTTAATAACCGTGAATTGCCAAAGTAGACCAATTTTTTTGGACGGAGGGAGTATCTTTCAATTCACCTTTAAATATAGGTAAATATGGAGTGAACAACTATTGCAATTTTGAAAATAGTAATTTTTTTTATAAAAACAAAAACAAAATTTTATAATTAATTATCAGTACTCTACAATAAATTAATTTCCATAAAAGAAATAAAGACCACTACAGGCCAATTGTGGGGATATGAAGAGTGAACAAAAGAGACAGATACGAGAGCACGCTTTAAGGTTCCATTGACGAATAAAAACAGTACTCCAGAGTCTAAACTAAGGTGTTTTTCACCGTCTAAATTTATCATGGTCAAACTATCTCAATAAAAACAGACTGAACTAATACAAATTAAAAAAAAATAGGGAAAAAAAGATGATACTATAGCCACCACGCCAATGGAGTAAATCAATCCGTTGAGAAAAATACCACCAAGAGCAATCGTGGAGGCGATAGCGGCTAAACAGTGGTGCTACAGTAGTATATCTATAACATTTTCTAAGAATATTCACAAAAATTTGATAAAAAATCACACTACGGTGTGAAGAATCACTAATACAGATTTACACTTAGAGAGCTCTTTTAGAGCTCTCTTTATACACCCTATAAAACGGAGATCAATATTTTAATTTTATCCTCACAATATTTACATATTTACACAAAATACAATTACTTTTTGCACTCAATCCAATTAATTTTATTATTTTAAAAAATCTAATTTTACACATCATCATCAACACTCTATTCACTATACACTTTTCTTATTTAGGTGTGAAAATACATTACAAAATGGTTCACAAAATTGATACTAATTACAAATTAGTTCTGTGCAGAAAAACATATATTTCTGTGTACGAAAAAATTATACTTCTGTGCAAATATTATAAATCAATTTATAAACATAGTCACTTTTTGAATCAATATGTAAATGCTCTATTAAATAATAATTAGAGAATATTAAGAAAGAAATTATTTATAAAAGAAGTGTGCATATTTTTGTGGAACGACAAAATATTATAAGTAAACATATTTTTATCGATGGAAAGAGTAACATAAATTCACAAGAAAAGTTTTTTTTTTTTCCATTAATCTTTACACATTGAGAGTGACAATTTAAGGACAATATACTTTTATTTTTGCAAGTAAAGTCCGTTACTTTTGTTTTCCTAATACTGGATGTATATATTTAACTTTTTGCAAATTCACAAATTTTTTTAAAGATAGGGTTTAATTTAACAAATTCAAAAGGCTGAGATTAAATTGTAATTTACAAAAATATTATAATTTTATTCGCATTTATTATTAAAAAAGAAATAATTCAACTTTCAGTGACTTCATATATATCTAGTACTCTCTCTATCCACGATAAATGGTCCACGTTGCTTTAAACTGTCGTCCACAATAAATAGTTCATTTATCTAAAATGGAAAAATTACAATCATTATTTTTAATTTTTTAAAAATATATACTTACTTTTACACATCATATCAAATACTTTTTCAACAGTTAAATATTTTTTTATTCTAATACACTCACTTTTACACATCAACATCAACATTTTTTTAATAACCGATCACAATTAAGGTAGACCAATTATCATGGACGGAGGATTATTCAATATCATCTTCTAGGCCAAATTTCCCAGTTCAGTTGGTGAGTCCAAATGCCGATGAACCCTCATATTTGGGTTTCACCTTTAATTTGTGTAAAATCATGCAAACTATTTTTTTTTCCACCTTTGTGCAAGTTTATTCATAATATATCTGATTTTCTTTTGGGGAATAATTGCAAGTTTCACTTAATTAATGAGATGGCCAATAAATGGAAAGGATTCTTAGATATATATGGTTGCCGCATTTTAACCTTAATGTTACCAAATATGAAGGGACGCCCCTCCGTGCATGTGGCTTATATATGGTCACTTGCTTGATTTAAAGTAGAATATAATTGCTCTAACTATTAATGGTGGCAAACCGATCCGTTCCATAGTTGTCCCGTCCTAATCCATTTCATTTGGGTAAGCCCCGCTCCGCCCCATTCTGAAATTAGGGCAGCCTCGCCCCGTCCTGTACATGGGGCAGGGCAGACATGAATTTGCATTTTTGCTTAGTCTCAACCCGTCTCATCCTACCCCACATTATATATTCAACAATAATACAATATTTTATACAGGACCGTTCTTTAGTATGTACATTCAGTGACATGTCACAGGACCCTCAAAATTTAGGGGCCCAATTTTGAAAATTTTTAAGTTAATATAGATAAATCTTAGTAGAATTATTCTTATATATATATTTCAAAGAACAAAAAATTAAGAAGTTTGTTAGTCAGTTAAGATATGAGATTTTATCTATAAATACATACTTCATATTTTTCAAATATTGAAACATATTTTTTTTCAACAATTATTAAATATACTATTGCAAATGCACATACAAAAATACTACAACATCAAGAAAAAATTTTGAGCAAAAAATCTTGTACTTCCCTCCTTAATTTAATTTTAATTAATTTTTTCTCAAAAATGTCACCAAATTCATGGTGTTTAACGACCAAATTTTTATTTATTTATGCTGGTAATTGTTTAATCTTCTCTAATTATTTAACTTCAATCATTACATTTGAGGTCTTATTTTAAAAAGTAGCACATGACCTCTATATTCTTTGGGACGGGCCTGATTTTATAATATATAAAATACATTCTGCATATAATATCTCGTAATATATAAAATAAATTTAATATAATAGTATTTTACTCCTCTGTCCACAAAAAATATGCATATTTCTTTGCACGTGATTTAATGCAATATGTCGGAGGATATTTTGGGGGGTATTGTGAGATCCGTTTATGAATAAAATGAATATTTTTAAAAAGTGTACAAAAAAAATGCATATTTTTTATGGACAAATAGAATATAATATATTAAATAAATTTAAAATTATATTATTTATTTATCGCAGTACTTTGATATTTAAATACCTGCACTGACCTTTCCCATTGTAACCCTTACTAATTAACTAGTATAATGCATGAAAGAATAAGCAAACCAAGCAATAATTTCCATATATTTAAACACAAATTAAGAATATGGTGTCTCACTTTTCCTTAATATTCAGTCTTGTGATTAATACCGGTGGATTTTCTGTAACACTAATTGCATCTTGCAATCTATATTTTTAAAATAATTGATTATTTTCTCCGAATAATGTTAATTTATTTTTTCTTGAATAGTACTCCCTCCGTCCCCTTTTAAGTTGCTCATACCTTTGGGTCACGAGTATTAAAAACTGTATAAAAATATTAATATAGTACATGTGATGTGATGGAAAAAAGTAAAAAAATAATGAGAATAGTGTAAAAAGTATTGAAAATAATAATAAAGAAGTGAATAGTAGTTTCCTAAAAAGGTAAAAAAGCAAATGAGCAACATATAGTGGGACGGACGAAAATGACAAAATAAGCAACTTATAGTGGGAGTATTAATTCCGTGTTAGCATATGTACGATAGAATTTGTGCACAAAATATGAATGACAATGAACTCATGTAAAATATGAAATATTAACACGAAGTGTATGAATTTGAAATAAAGGATTCATGAATTCAAATTTTGAAAAATAAAAATAAAAGTTCGCACCTGAAATTTTATTCAAAACATCACATGAACGCAATTAAAATTCTCGCAAACTCCCTATTATCAAATTTATGAAAAATTTATTTAAAAAAACCGGGTGACCCAATACTGAATCGATTTCTATTGGTTTCAATTTAATAAGATGTATATTTAGAATCGAACCGACACCTTGACCGATTCCTGGTTAAACAGGTCGAACCAGCCAATGCAATTGGATTTTAAAAACGTTGCCCTTGATGCAAGGGTGCAAATGGCACTTGGCGGTCAGCGGACGGTCGGGTGCCGCCAAGCGCCTAGACCGCCTAGGCGGTGCCAATGTTTTTAGTTTTTAGTTTTTATTAATATTAATTTTTTTCTAAACATATATTAATAAAAATATACATTATACGATAAGTTATAAATTTAAAATATAGTTAATAATCATCACAAAATATAACAATTCAACAAAATGTTAAAAATTATCATAATAAGACATTGTCCAATTTCTAAATTAAACACAAAAAGAGCAAAATATATAGTACGAATAAATTATGAAATAGTTTAATTAAACTTTCATTTTTTTTGTAATTTAGTAAATTAGTTTTTATTTTTAATTTTAGTTCTAACTTTTAAGCTGAAATATAAATTAAAAAAGAAGAGTAATGATCATCTAGGCGGTGCCAAGATGGCCTTCAAGCGCCTCGGCAGCGGCGGCCACCTAGGCTGTCTTGGCGAACGTCATTTACATCTATGCCTTGATGTACCACCATATATATAAAGCTTTAATTGAGAAAATATTTCAAACAAATTAATGAATCGTACATTTTATTCAGTTCAAGTTGTCAGTGGTGGATTCTGAATTTGAGAGACTTTCTTTCAAAATAAAAAAGCTGGAATCAATTGACTGTGTAGGAATATTGCATGTTCCGTTGTTCAAAGGCATTATTGCTGATGAAGGACAAGATTTAGTATATATATGATAATATATACATAGGAATCTGTCCTACTCTATTAATGGTGAGACTGAAATTAATAAAGAAAACTGAAACTAATATATTTGGGCCTCGTTTGGTAGGCGAGAAAAAGTCCTGAAAAAAAAGTTATCTCATGTTTTCTCGCCTACCAAACACCGTAAATGTTTTCTAGGGTGCCCCTTTTTTTTTTACGGTCACACCTTCTACTCTGCAGTTTTGTACAATTTTAATACGCTAATTCAGAAACTGTATCGAACCTTTTTGTTCAGATTATTTTTTCTTAATGATAACAATGTTTGATAAAAATAGAGAAAACTTGGGACGGGTAACATGAACAAGCAATGGAATGCTCAGGCGACGGTGGTGGAGGTTTTCGACGACAATGGTGATTTTCAACTCAAACATAAGGGAAAATCAAAGGTCTTCCCACAAGAACTCAAAATCAAAACAAAAATTTCATGGTGGTTTCACAAAAACTCAAAAACCCGACGTCCATGGCAATTTCACAGGAACTCAAAATCAAAAAAAGAATTTCAATTTCTCACCTTCTAAAATTCATCTCTTAATCGGTGAATTAGGAGAGTAAAAATAGAATGGGGGAATTGAAGATTGTGAATTAATTGGGGAAATTTTCAGTATTGTAGAGGCTTGGATGGAGGATATGAGGTCAGCATCTTTCCACATTTTGGAGACTTGGGTGGAGAAGAAGACTCTGCATCTTCAACGTCTTCCAACAGAGAAAGGATCAAATGTATTTTAATTCTTACCAAACAAAAGTATCAAATACCTTTTCTCATTATATCCTTAGGATCCCACCATTTTTCTTTTCTTACCTTTTCATACCCCTTTTTCCCATCTCACATACCAAACGAGGACTTAGTAAATTTGATTCCAAAAAAAGTGGGAATAAGTTGGCAAATATCATTTGGCACAACATTTTTTCATGTGAATAACATCTCCTATCTTAACCATATGCACGTACTATAGGAATAAGCGAGTTTGGATCCTCCTCATTCTTTTGTGTAAATTTCTCTTAAAGTTAGGAGAGAGATAGACACAATACATGAGGTGTAGTCTTTATCATAGGTCCCGTAATTAAATATGTATTTTTATTAATTATTTTAATTTTATGTCTATTTTTCTCCAAAATTCACAGAAAATTTATACTAAAAAAATGAAGAGAATCCGTGCGCAAGAGTAAGCACGGGAGATATATAGTCTAAAATAAATAATAAAATAAAAAATCACAACTCTCTGTTGCTCATACTTAAAATATATTATATATTTCACATTTCTGTGTTAATGATCAGATACTTATTTTTTTAGAACACAATAATCTAGGAATCACGATATCAACATTATACATTATTCAAAGCGAACTGATAACTTAAAAAATAATACCAAAATAGAGGGAAAAATATCAGTTATGTTCTCTTCTTATTTTCCATCAACATCTAAGATGTTATTTATAGAGGTTCATTGCTAGAGTGTGATTTTAAATAGTCACTAATTGTCATTAATTATACTGACCATAATATGCACCTTATTAATTCTGATTTTTGAAACGACATATAATCATCAACAATGAGTAATTTTTTCAAGTGTAACCGATACATGAATATGAATATTTATTTCAAAATTTTAATTAAAATTATTTTGAATTTATTGTTTTATTAGTTGCAAACGGGAAATAAAAATTAATCGAAAATTATTTGTTCGATCGACACTAAGGGCTCATTTGGTTCGTAAGATAAAAGTATCTATCCGTCGAAAACATGTATATTTTTTAAGGATAGATACTTTTATCTTACGAACCAAATGAGCCCTAAATCGATTAGTATACGCATATGCGAGTCGCTACCCCTACACAAGAATTGCACCCCTTGGTGTGCAGCTATGGAAAGAGGAGCAAAACTAGCTATTATAACACTTGATAAGTATTAAAGTGGGTTCGTCTTTATACATTATACTCACTTCCTCATTTATATTTCTCTTATATATGAGTAAGTTTCATATATACTATGTGGACGGTGCACTCACTTAATCGTTAATATTGTTTATACATTAAATTATATCTGACTACACTGAAAAGTGTGGACTGATTATATTAAAACATTTGTTTTATAATCAATTTTTAGTATAAATTTTTTAATGTAATCATTTTTACGAAACAATCTCATTTATTGAGTGACTTGAACATGATTGTATATATATGAGACCTTGGCTCCTCTCATGTGAAGCAAAAGTCTTCTCATATAATTGATTCCTCATTGGCACATGTTTCCAACACATTTTGTCCGAAAAAGCTAAATCTAATTTTTTGTTTGTTCTGTTATCGGTCGTTGGTAGTTCATTATTAAATTTAGGAACTTTTTGTATATTGTTCCACAATTTTCAATACTTTGATACACTTTATCATTTTAGTTTTATATAAGCTTTATATTTCTTGGCGTAGAATTTTTTTAATGTGGTTTTCTCTGCTTTGTTTTGAAATTTCAGAAAAAATTATTTTTTAAATTTCCATATCTTCTGATTTTTGGATACAATATGTATTGAGTTTTCGGTGCACTCCACGTGCACTTAGATTTTAATTTTGACCCAATTTAAAATAGAGAAAAGGAAAAGGAGAGAGTGCAACAATAGTATCATGGCCCCAATATCTTGTTCATGTCATCTCCAATATGTGATACAAATCACTGATGTTAGTTCTCTCATGTCATTGAATAAAAATTTAATTTTTTAAAAATTAATAACACACATTTTGCCTTTTAGTAACACTTATATGCACATATAGTAACACAATCTCAGAGTTAAAATCCTGAAATATATCTTGCACGATTTTTTTTAAATTTTGTTTGATCCGGTTTAACCCGATTAGGATCCGTGAGTTTTGATCTGAATCTACACATGACCTATGAATTTTATTGAATTTATGTAATCTTTATGTAATTTTAAATATATTTTACATGAGTGTGTACTAAAAGAGAGTGATAATTTTGGTGGACATAAAAAAGATAGTATTACGTATACAAAATCACATTAAAAAAAAAAGATATGAAAGAATATGTAGTACTGCATCTATTTGTACGAGAGTCAAATTTGATGGTGTAAATTGGGGAATCTCTTTTCACAACTAGGGGTTTGAGATTGGGGAATCTAATCCCACAATACCACTTTTCAAGAATTCAACCAAAACCTATATTCACTCTTCCTCGCACGGGAGCTTTAAAAAAAAATTCTATAATTTTTTTTTTCTATCCCATAATTTTGTTATGGTCCAATTTAAATCTAAAAAAAATATCTAACTATTTCGATTTAATTCGAGTAATTAAAAAAAATCAAAATTTGGTCACAAAATTGCTGAAATTTTGAAAACAGCAACATTTTATGTCATATGAGTATTTAATTGAGAACAAAAAATTAGACCGCATGTAAGTTATGAAGGCGTATTTAAAATTGTATTGTTTTCAATTTTCTTACTATTTTAGTAAAAAATGGAGAATTAATTTTTATTGAATACTTATTTAAAATAAAATTTGGCAGTAGACAACAAAAAAAATTTCAATTGTTTCTATTCCTCATGTACGTAATCTCACTTGCTGAGAATCGCATAATATTAATCCATTACAAAAATAAAATTCCTCATCAACTTGCTTCCCACCACCATCATCATCATCATATCCTTAATTTCTTTCTTGTGTATTTAAACTCATGAATCCAGTTACAAAATCGTGCAGCTAGCACAACACAGAAACTTATCATAAATATATATAAAATTGTTGGCAACAAAAATGGCATCAAGCTCGATGTCATCTTCATGGACAGCGAAGCAGAACAAGCAATTCGAGGAGGGTCTAGCCACGTACGCCAAGGATACGCCGGACAGGTGGCATAAGATAGCTAGAGGAGTGAACGGCAAGTCCGCGGAGGAAGTGAGGAGGTACTATGAGGCCCTCGAGAAGGATATAATGAACATTGAAACTGATAAGGTCCCAATTCCTAATTACAATTCTCGAGGATACGGCGCCGGCAGGTTTTGACTTCACTTCACATCAACTTATCCTGGCTAGCTATCCCTATTGTAAAATTATATATTAATTAATGTGCAAGGGATGAAATTAAATTAAGAAATATATATATATAATGCATGATGTAGCCTCATCTCATGGTCAATCTTTATTGATGTATCATAATGTCAGCTACTTCATTTTTTAATTCTGCAAATTGTGGTTATTTATATATTCTTAATTCCAGATAAATTAATTAATTGCTCATGTAAAATATTATTGTTGTAATGTATTCATATATCTCTCTTTGTATCTCTCATGTATATATTGTGCTCAAGAAAATTCAATAAAATATCTTCTTGACTTAATTCTCTATTATTGTAATCAGACCATAATTGACAAACGCCAAAAACACGATCCTCTTTTCCCTTTTTCTTTTTTTTTTCTTTTTCCCTTCAGTCAATTTGGTATTCAGGAAGTTTAAAAAAGAATTCGTGGTAATTAAGATAATGCCATCCCACATCGTATGTGACACACCACTCTTCCTTCCCAATCGTGGTCTTGCTATTTATGCATGCCGCACCAACTCCCACCCACGCCACTCATCAGCGTCGGCCGTTTTCCTCCCTCCGTCACACACCACATTATCACAGTCATTGGCCTCACGATAGGGATGGCAATTGGGCTGGTCCAAACCCGGACCCGCCCCATACGGGCCGGGTAAAAATCCAGTCAAACGGGTTACAGGCCGGGTTTGAACCCGTTTGACCAAAAATTCGTCGGGTTTTAGTATTAAGTGGACTCGCCCCGAACCTGCCTATATATATATAGTTAAATAAATATATTATATTATATATGTATAATTAAATATATAAATTTTAGGATATTAATTAACATATTAATTAAATTATTAGATTAGATATATGCATAAAGTTATGAGCAAAAATTGTACAAATTAGAATTTATTAATTTTTTAAATTATTTTAATTTCAAAGAACAATATGTGTGATTTTTAGTATTTAGATTTAATAAGTTGAAACTTGAAGTGAATTATTTTACATATTTATTGTTGTTTGAATCATTTATATGCATATTGATGTTATATTTCAAAATTTATTATATTTTGTGTAATGCATTTGATATGTATGATAAAAATAAAATAAAATAAAATAAAAATAGGCGGGTCGGGGCGGGTCTCAGGTCCTAAAAATTCTTGGCAGGGCGGGTCCTGGAACAGGCCAAACCCGTCCCACAGACCCGCCCCGTTGCCATCCCTACTCACGATGCAAAAATATTAAAAAAAATTCAACTTAATAGCAGTCGCTATATAAGGTCTAACTTTGGACAGATGTTAATAATTGTTGTCTAATGTAATTTTTTTAATTAAAAAATTGTTTTTGTATTAATTTAATATATAAATATTATGGTAGATTAATATTAACTGATTTTAATTTATTAATTATATATATTGATGAAGCTTAATTAAAACATCAGGAAATTACATGTATAAATGCACCCATGTTAATAAATAGTGAAAAAGATTTAAAAATAATCATTTTATAATTTTATTAAAAATAATTAAAACAATCAAAAAAGGTATATATTTTATAAATGCTCGTGTTAATAAATAGTAAAATAAAATTACAAAGATGATTATTTTATAATTTTATTAAAAATATTGTAATTAAGACAAATGTATACATACACTCGTATTAATAGTTATTGAAAAAATGATTACAATGATTATTTATTTACAAATTTTATTTAAAATATTTTAAGTTAAAGGATCAGGAAACGTGTGTATATACACATACACTCATGTTAATAAATATTAAAAAATAATTACAATTTATTGAAAATGACTAAAATGATCATCAAACATGTATACATGCATTCATGTTAGTAATTAGTGATAAAAGATTACAAAGATGATTAATTTATAATTTTACTGAAAATATTTTAATTAAAATGACAAAAAAATATGTATATATACATACACCCATGTTAATAAATAGTGAAAAAGATTACAAAGGTGATTATTCAATAATTTTATAAAAAATATTTTAATTGCATGTACTTGTGTTATTAAATTGGGAAAAAGATTACAAAAGTTGATTATTTTATAAATTTATTAAAAATGATTTAAATAAAACAATCAAGAAAAAAAAAAATATATAATCGTGTCGATAAATAGTAAAAAAGTTACAAAGATGATAATATGAAATTTTGAAGAAATTCTGGGGAACTAAAAGGAGTTAACGTACATCCTTCTTCTAGCGTCAATTGTTATGTTCTGGATATATTATGAGATTGAGATTCAGACTAACAAATATGATCAAAGAAATATAATGTTAAAGTAGCAAAGATATTGAACACCAGGAATTGTCAGTCTTCTATTGCAAGAGTTGGGGGCTTAAGAGTGATTCTATTGCTTGTATATATAAGTATGTCTATGTTATGACCTTGAGAGGGTAAAAAAATAGAGAAACCAGGTGCCTTGTGTTCCAAGACCTTTGACCCTTAGATTGTCCTGATCTCAGTGCCAAAATCAATATTATAAATGGTACTAGGCTAATGATTGGTTGCCACATAGTAGAATAATTAACAAAATAGTATTATGATTCAAGCTTAATCGATTGATAAGATAACAAATTTGTTTATATTCTGGAATCTGGACTTCTAGGAGTTCGATTCCTCGTACAATTAGGTGATGTTCGTTGGTTGTCATTCCCTAGTCTTCAATCCAGTCATGGCTTCTATTGATCAGAGGTTGGATGCTCCGCCCAGGTGGTCTAAGCTTCAAACCTGGTCGAACAACTTGCATATGTCCTTCTAAGCTTCACGTGATACTAGACGTGTTTGTTGAAAAGAGCCCGAGCCTCGGAGGACTCTCAGAAGTAGGGGTGTGCAACGGTCAGTTCGGTAACCGAACAGAATTAAGGTATAACAAATCGAAACCGAACCGAATTTATATTAAACCGAACCGAACCGAAATTTTATTACTTTTGTCCAAATAAGTAAATAGCAAAGTAAATATATATATAAATATTATTAAATATTATTTATTAAATATTTATTAAATAAATAATTATTTCGATTTGGATTTCGGTTAACCGAAACAATTACGGTTAATCCGAACCGAACTGAATACCGAAATTCTAAAAAATGATAACCGAAACCGAACCGAATACTACAGTAACCGAACCGAATTCTTATTTCGGTTTCGGTTCGATTTTCGGTTAATAACCGAATTATGCACACCCCTACTCAAAAGCTTTTCCGAGTTTCATGTGGCCTCGAAATGGTAGTTTTAGAGGATGTCTAAGCACTTAACGTCCTTGGTCAAACTATGGACCTAGCTCTGAACTTCTTTCAGCTCATCTATTATTTAGGCCTAGCTCTTCTCAGTATCGGGCTTAGCTCAAGACACAATCGTGCCACAATAATATATAATTAGGAAGGACAATATATATATTAAACAAAACAAAAAAAGTAGATACATTGTTGTGATCTGTATATTATTTATCCATATTTCTTAAAATTATCACATTTTAGTTTACATTTTTAAAATTATTATTTCTTATTAGAATTATATGATATTATTTTAGTGTTAATTAAATGATAGTAATGTTATTATTATTATTATTAAAATTTATTCCTTAAAAAATAGAATCAAGGGGTTGAAACAGGAAGGAATGACTATTGTTTATGATGAGTAATCATCACTCCTTATGAAATCAAGATCAATTACATCTAATAACGATGATCCTATTCTTATAATATATATATCACCATATTATTGGATCCTAAAATGTATAGGTCTACAGTGAACAACTTGTAGAACATGAATCTTCGTTTTTAGAAGACCACTGTTTATATCGTGCATACAAAATGGCACTAGTAAAACAATATTTAATTTATAATAGTTTTTTATTCTCACTTCAGTGATATTTAAAAAAAAAATTAAGACTCAAATTCGTATAAGTTGATACATTACCCTGATAGTGTTTGGTTGGAGATTTTTTAAGATGAGTAGTGGTAATCAAAGTGGTGTATTGGATTAGGATTTTAAAAGACTTTTTCAGCTGAAAAAAATCCTGCAGATTTTAAAGATTTTGTAGGATTTTGGTGACTTTTAAGATTTTGCAGAATTTTGTAAGACTTTTAAAATCAGGATTTTAATGGACTCTATAGGACTTTGTAGACTTTGCAGAATCTCATGGATTTGTGACATACAATAAAAAATTAAAATTTTTTCATACCTTCAAATTAAAAAAAAAAAACAAAAGTTAAAGACAAAAAAAATCATAATATCATATCCTCCTAAATAGTATTCCTCCACATATTCATAGTTATACTAGTCCTCCAAGCATTAGCGTCTTGTCGTTCTTGCTCTTGAGTTTGAATGATAGGCTCAAAATCACGGTCTTCATTAACTGATAATGTTGAAGATGAAGGTTCGTCCACCGATTCAATTGGAAATTCATCAGAACGACATTCTTCGCGAAGAAAGTTATGTAGAGCTGCATATGCTAATACAAGTTCTGCTTGTGTCTTAAATAAAAATTGAGGTGCTGACTTAAAAATTGTGAACCTTGATTTAAAAATACCAAATATTCTCTCGATCACATTCCTTAAAGACGCATGGCGAAGATTGAACAATTCTTTCTCATTTTTAGGGTCATTACCTTGACCTGCAAAATCTTGTAGATGATATCTTACGCCTCGAAATGGAGCTAAAAACTGACGTCGATTAGGAAATCCACAATCTACCAAAAAATATTTACCTAGTTATATATGTAATATATAATATTAGTATTATAATAACAACAACAACAACAACAACAACAATAATAATAATAATAATAATAATAATAATAATAATAATAATAATAA
>JAPKLY010000027.1:246814-276363 GCA_026898435.1 Prunella vulgaris
AATAATAATAATAATAATAATAATAATAATAATAATAATAATAATAATAATAATAATAATAATATAAAAATAATTATTTATCTTGTGTCACTTTAAGTCCATTCCTCCTTGTTATAACATCATTTAGTAGTTTGGAATCATGAGCCGAGCCCTCCCACCCACTTAGAACGTACATATATAAAATAATATCATTTTTTAATACTATATAAAACATACATATATATTTAATGATTAATTATTAATTATTTTTATTTATTCTAGTATATATGTATATATAATATTATATTATTCTTCGTCACTGTAATTACTTTAACGTTGATGTTATAAGTGCAGAGATGAAATTATAAGGTTAAAACTATTTTAGATCTTAAAAATAAATAATTATATATAAATCAATTTGGGAATAAATAAAGTCACTAATTAAAAAAGTCCACCGAAATCCTTGGGGTTTTGATGGGATTGTTGGCATTTATAAAATACACTAAAAAGTCCATCAAAATCCATCAAACCCAACAATCCTTTAAAATTCTTATATTTTTTAATACCAGTGGATTGTTTTTAAGTCTTTTAAATCCTGATTGAATACCAGTGGATTGTTTTTAAGTCTTTTAAAATCCTGATTGAATACCAATGGATTATTTTAAATCCTTTAAAATCCTGATTGAATACCAACAGACTTTTTTTATAAGAAAAATGTCATTTAAAATCCCACGAAATCTTAAACGAATACATCCCCCAAAGTCATAAGATTTGTGTTTGGAATGACTGTACTATAAATTTAACTCCAAAAAATTAAGGAATCAATCATAGTTCAGTTATATGAGAACTATGACTTTCATTTCATACATTTTCCATTCTTATACCCTTTCCATTCTTTATAATTATCCCAAACATCCGCTTAGTCTTACAAATCATTAAAACTCTTGAAAAGTTGGTTGGACCTGTGATTATAGGCAAGAGCCAATGATGTTTAAGTATTATAAGATTCACCTTTTGATGATTATAAAGTTGTTTATTCTGAAACAGAGAAACAGTACGTACGTAGGATCAAATTAATTAATTAATTAATTAAAATTAATACGAATTGGGAATCATTGCATCATAAGGCATTAATTGCATGAATTTTTATTATTTTATAAAGGAAATGACTGATGACGAACAAGATTTTGTAAGATTAGGATTCGATTCTACCACAACACAAGGAGAGTATACTCAGATCTGAGAGAGTAAAAAAAAAAAAAAAAGTTACTGTTGAAAAAGTGGGAGAATAGCGAGCCAATGTGCATATTCGTGACACAATGGAACAGAGAAAGTGAGAGGATAATATAAGATTTATGTTAATTTCGTTATATTTCATTGATATTGGCATTGAGGGGAATAATATATTTTTACGTCCATTACTTACCTGCCCACAAAATTTGTTGTCAATTTCGAAGAGAGATAGACACAAAATTAAAATAATTAATAAATATATATATATATATATATATATATATATATATATATATATATATATTTATGGGACTCATGATAATAACCTCACCCCATGTATTGTGTCTATCTCTTTCCTAATTTTAGAAGAAATTTACACAAAAAAAACTCTAGGATAAGCCCACAAAAAAAATAAGTCTTGCATGATAAAAATAAGCCCATAAAATAAATAATGAATAATAATTCATCATAAAATTTATGAAAATGGTCTATACAATATTTTAATTTTTTTAGGTCATTTAATTGGGAAATTTGGTTTAGTAATACTGATTTGGAATTACAAAAACCCATTTGAAATATTTAACGGGTTTTAGTTATTTATATTAAAAAATTCACGAATTCTGATTGGATCGAACTGAATCTGAATAATTTTTTTCTAAAATTTTGTGCAAGATAAATTTCAGATATTTTAAATTAATTGATTTTATGAGGTGCATGAGATACTCATGTTAGACCAATTAGTTTGAAGATTAAAAATTAATTTCTTCCACATATAAAATTTATGAGGAATGTGAATTCCTTATAAGTAGAAAAGCATTCAAGTAGAGTTTGGTGAATGAGTAACCAACTCATGTACCATATGTGCGCCCACGCCCCATCGGGCATGCTAGAGGTATTAAATGGGCCGGGTCGGGATGGCTCGGTATTGGTCTATTGGGCTGTTGTTTTTCTTGGGTCAGACCGAACCCGATTCTCTTCAACTCACATATTTTCAAGCCCGTTCTGGCCCAAGGCGGGCCAAACCGGATATCACCATTACATTTAATTTCTACTTTTATTTTATTAATTGGTAATTTTATATACAAATATTACTTAAATAATCATAAAATTTTATTTAATTTGTCAAAAAAAATAATTAAAATAAAACTCAATTTCTATATAATATTTTAACAACAATAATTCAACAAATTTAATATACTATAATTCACAAAGTTAAATTCAAACAACAATTTTTTAACAATCCTCTATAAACTCAAATTCATAAAAAAAAATAAAAAAAAATTAAACAACTAATTTAACATCAATCTTATAAGTTTGAATTATAATTCATACTAGCAAACATAGAAACTTCTAAATAAATAAAGTTACATTATCAATATTCTGAATAAAGTATTGTCAATCTTATTCAATTCATATTTTTAATAATACAAATTAATTAATTAATTGAGATAATATTTTTTTGATTAAAAATATCATTTAAGAAATTTTCGATAAAGATGCACATATTACGTGATCATATTTATACAAATAAAATACTTATTGAAAATATTCAAAAGAATATAAATAGAAGATTCATATGAAAAATATCATAAAAAAATTTAGAAAAAAAAAAACATATTGGGCCAGGCCGGTTCATAAAAACCGGGCTAAATAGGCCCGGTTCTTTTAGGTCGATAATTTTGAGGTCCATCCTTACTTTAAAATCGGGTTTTTCGGGTCGGCCCAACGGATGGAGCCCGTTTTGACAGCTGTCGGTATGCATCAGTTTGGCATTTGGTATTTAGTATCCACCATTTGATTTTTTAGAGACCTAAAAGTTCATAATTGGAGCGACCCCATTAAGATGTGCTCCAATATATCTAAGCCGAAACTGAGAGATTTATTGAATCCAAATATTTTGTGACCCCAAAGCAAGAGCATTACTAGGAGGGATATATAGTTCAAGACTGTTGGTAACATTCAAATTACTAGCTAAAACTGTGAGGTATGAATCGTTTAATATATATAGAACTTACCCTTATGTTTGGATATTACTTGCTTGTTTTAATTACATCCTAAAATCTCTAAAAATATGAACTGACTGTGAGGTAGCATACTCAGGAATGTAAAAGGTTAGGATAGGAAGTACTTAATTCGATAGAAGAAATCATTAGAGATTGTAGTCAAATTCTTGTTAATTTTCGAAAATTTTGCTCGTTAAGAATGTGGCATTAATTAATGTCCGAAAAGCAGTCCTGAAGTAAGATTAGGAATCAATTCTAACTAATATATATATATATATATATTATATGTAACAATGAAGACCTATCAGCTGATTCCATTCAAGTGGAGAGTAATTTGGCGAATCACTATATTCAAAAAAAAGAAAGCTTAATTCCTAGTGGCTCAACTATAAATATTTATTTTTCATGAATCTAGCTAGTCCACCAATGGAATCTGAGATGGCAAACTACAGCATCCATCGTTATCCCACCAAAAGTATTATATATACAATTTATTATCACTACATTATTAATTTTAGGGATCAAAATGTAATTATTTTGTCTGTAAAAATGTAAGCCCAAATTAAATCAATCCAAATCGGCTTCCATCTCACGTGCCTTGCACAATTATATATTCTATGTATCCAAATTGGTTTCAGTCGCACGTGACTTGCATGCGTATTCAAATATTAGAGTTATATATCTTCCTCAAAATACAAAATTAATTATATATGTATCTAAAAGAACATTATTCCCATTAATTTAATTTGATGGTGTTGGGGCATATATCACAACATGTAGGAGCTCGGGGATCTAATCCCCCCACCTGGTTAGAATCTCCCAATATATCCACTTGATGATGATGATAATGATATGGTAAAAATCAAGAAAATGACATTTCAAGAATTCTTCAAAAAGCTTGTCTTGTAATAATCTAGCTCCTTACTTGGTTCTACACCTTTTTCTTCTTTTTTCCAATGATAAGAGAATCAATCGCCTATCATTATCAAAAAATGCAAATTTGGTAAACTTTACATTCACATGAAAAATACAAAATTCGGCAACTTTTAAATGAGAACCACTCATATAAAATATATTATACGTGGATCCTAAGCGGATTCCTATAAATTTTGTGTCAAGGCAAAAAAATAGAAAACTCGCTCTGAGGTGTTCAAGTATATGTTAATGTAACTGTAATTATGTTACTAGTGATTAAAATAACGTATTTCTTAATCCATTTTCCATCACTCTAAATCTTCATTTTTTGTTACGTATATTCGTACTGATTTTGTTTATGTAGTATCACATCTTTCTTCATATAATAAAATATTTTATTCACCGAGTAACACATTTTTCAATATCTTACGTCAGTTACGTGTGTTACTATAAGGACATATACTTATTTCGATAAGTATTTGTCCTTATATATAGTAAAACATTATTCGTTACTTTACATGTCCTCATATGTTTGAGGGAGACAATTATTTGCCCTCATAGTAACGTATATTTTCTCATACAACAATATTTATTTGTCCCTTATATCAATACAATTTGAAATAAACTTTCCAGGATTTTTTTTTTTTTAATATTTGTTTGACTCGATTCCAACCGGTTAAAATTCCAAAATTTTCAATTTGGACGATATTCAACTGCAAAATATTCTACATAAGTGTTTGTTAACTTTAATTGGATGCAATATCTCGCACATAGAGATTTGCATGGGATTTTTGTGGCGGGGCTCTTATTCTATGCAACTTGCGACAGTTTTGAAATTAGGCCACAATTTAACTGAAAACAACGACAATTTGGTAGATTTTGCGGCGGGAAACCCATAACAATGCATAATTCTGAAATCGCGTCTAGGGTGGCAAAATCGTGTAATCGTGTCGTTTATCATGTCGATATGATAACAAAACGACACGATAAAATGAAACATGAACACGACACGATAAGTACATGTCAATACGAATACGAGCACAACACGGCATGATCAGGACACATAATTTTATTATCAATTTTGATAAATTAGTAAGAGCACGACACAACATGATAAGGACACGATAAGGTTTCAAAAACTAATTAATTTTAAATTTATTATCAATTTTAATAATAATATACTATATTTAATAATTTGAATGTAAAATTTATTAATACGTTACTATCAGATGCGTATTAGTAATGTACATCATATAATTAACATATTAACAGGCTGCTAAAGAGTTATATGCATCATCTGTTAATTTTATTATGTTTAATAGATTGTCATGACACAAACTCAATACAAAATATTAATATCTTTATCGGGTCGATACCATAAGGACACAAACATGATAAACCTAAACACTAACACGCAATATTATCGTGTCATATCCACACCTAATTGTGATTTGTGATACTGATAGGTACGTTCATCACAAAAAGTCAGGTAAATCCTGATGCATCACACCTTCCACAGTTAGTTAACGATCGTCGACGAGTTTTCGACAAGAGTTGGTCGTCATTAATTCAAAATCATGATTTGTGATAACTCTCTTATTGGAAATCTCATAATAAGAGCAGTGTTATAAGGGGAAGTTTTTTTTTTTTTTTTAAAGTAATTTTTAGAAACCGATCTTTAAAAATAGGTGATTTTTAAAATTTAGAGAATTTTAAAATTTATGTTCTTGAACCAAAATTTGAAAAGTCAAATATTTTTGGACCAAGATTACACATTCCAATAAATTATTGGACTAAATTTGAAATTTTTGGAATTAGAATTGGATAGTCCAATAAATTATCCAACTAAAGTTGAAAACTTGAACTTTTAAGAACAAATTGGAGACAAGTCTGAGACCAAATAACTTTTTTCTTTCCTAATATTTGCTATGAATATTTCTAATCATAGACAATTTGCAATAAGCTAGTACATTCATTGTAAATCAACAACGGGAAATTAGATTATATAAGTATACATATAATTTATGTCTTAGTCTTATATTTATCAAGTACATTATGTAATTTAAGTGTATTTTTAAAAAGTTATATCATTTATTATTGAATAGTCACACGTATAATTACTAAAAATGAATTTTTAAAAATACACTTTTTAGTAATAACATGTGTCATTTTCAGTAGTATTTTGTGTAACTTTTTTAAAATGCATTTATTGTACAAAAAAACTTACTGATGAACTGAATTCTTGATTATTATTTTTTTCTTTGAAAAGGATGGATGACCGGACAATTTTTTTAAATGTGGATTGAATTTGCTTTCAGTAATTGAATTCAAGACTTGGATAGACGTAATTAAGCTTTGATATTATGAATTTCATTTCATTTGATTTCAAATTTAATAAAGTTGTGTTCATTTATTTAATTTTTCCTATATTAAACAAATTTTTAAATTTTCTTAATAAATGTAATATTATATATCTCTATTGTTGGACTGGCGAACTAACATAATTAGTATATGGATAATCCCCAAGGTTTGGCAGGACGTCAGGACTCACCCAGATCCGTAAAGGTGCAGAGCTCGCCCTCATGGGAATAGCTTATCCACGTAGCTCGCCCAAAAATGGCTCGCCTCTGTCATCCTAGAGCTCGCCCCGAGCTCGCCTGGTATACCCAGGAAGGCCTCGCCGAGATCCATCATCGCATAACGTCCGTAAGCCACACAAGGCACTGGAGCTCGCCCAAACCACTGAAGTCCACCTCCGAGCTCGCCCATGAGCTCGCCTATTAGTCAAATAGGACCCCGATGGTGTGCTCTTTTTCCCTCCGTCCGGTTTATCCACAAGGGTGGTTTACGGCGAAGTTTTTAACGAGGCCCATCTAGTCTAAGGCATAGTAGTAGGATGAGGCATGATAAAGGAAGCAGTGTGGGAGACCAAGACGAGGGTAAGGAACCCTCGTCAACACCGGAAGCCACATAGGCTCGTAAGGTGCCGTCTCACACTCGCACACCTATAAATAAGACATCTCTTGTACTATTCAGGGTATTCTCACATTTTCACACAATCAATACAATCTTCATTGCAATATTTCTCTCTCTAAACCCTCTATTCTCCCTCCCCAAGAACATAAAATCATAAGATTATTGTTTGGTAGAACTAATTCGTTGTAAAGCCACATAAACAAACATCGATTAGTAAATTCTATCAACAATTTGGCGCTAGAAGGAGGGTCGAATCTGAAAAAAAAAAAAAAATCAAGAACAAAAAGTTAGGGTTTGTTTGAAGATTTGAAGATTTGAAGGTGTTCTTGATAAAACTCAAGAACACTTGAAGATACACATACACCTTCATCCCTTGAACGAAGAACCCAGATTTCCGGACAAAAACCCAAGTTTTCGGATTTCATGAAATCTGCCCGGAACAAGTTTTCAAACGCGCGCGTGCACACGAATAAACCGAATTTCAGATAATTCATCACACGCGAGGCTAGATGAAAACTTGCACAGCTCCACCTAAGCTGGACGACCACCACTCCGGCGACCTCCACCACCCCGGCGACCTCCCTTCACCTCGGCGACCTTCAGCGAGCTACCCCCTCCAAAACCCAAAAATGGCCAACACTCGAGCTGCTAAGGGACAGACCTCCGCTGCTGCGGGAAGGTCTAAAGGGGGTGATCAAAACCAGGCCGAGGAGGAGACCTCACGCCAGGTGATGGAAACATCACAACCACCTCCCCAGAAGAGCACCGCAGCTCCGCGACCTCCGCGAGTTGCGGTGACCCAGGAAGACTTGGCCCCCGCTCTGAGGGACCTGGTCAGCAACCCTGACGAGCTCCAACGCACCATCGCGACCTTACAAAGGTTGCAGCAGCGACAGCAGGACGAGCTCGCCCTGGTACCCAGGCGAGTTCCAGCTGCCGAAGCCCGGGAGCAGACCAGGCCCACTCAGGGCACCCAGACCAGAGGGGACTACAGCATACTCCCCACCGAGCAGGAGGCAAGCTCGGCACAAGCTCGCTAGTGCAGGGAGAGGACCGGCAAGGCCAAAATGGTGGAGGAGGGTCCCGCTCCTTACACTGGAAGGGAGTCCGCCTACACCGGGGCATCTGGTACCCACCAATCACAATCATAAAGGAGGGAAGTCCTCCAAGGCCGCCTGGGCCCGAGATACGAAGAGAATGAGCGTACGGCGGCCCCAGCTGCGTCCCACGGGGACTCCGACCAGCAGCCACGTAGATCAGCCCACGAAAGGCTGAGGAGGTCCCGCCACTGACCGACTAGGCCCCCACGACGGACGCCAATTCCAGCCCGCCACTGAGAGGTCACCCCAGAGTGAGGCACCTCGGGGACGTGCGTCCGCGAGACGCACGACCTTTGAGCACCCTCCGCCGGAGGTGACCCGAGATGATGAGCTGGCCTCACTGAAAAAAGCCGTTGAAATGCTACAAGCACAAGTAGCAGCCAAGTCTGGCGGACCTGACGCCACGACTCTCCCCACCTCTCCATTGGCACCTGCCATCCTCCGCGCACCGGTCCAGAAGAAAATTCAATTCCCGGTGATGTCCGCATACGAAGGCGAATCAGACCCGAAAGTCCACCTGGCCAAGTACGCGGACTTCATGATTTCGGTCGGCGCCACTGACTCCACCTAGTGCCGGAACTTCCCGCTGACCCTAGGGGATCGAGCTCACCGATGGTTCTCTTCACTCGCCCCGGGGTCAATCTGCTCATTTGGCCAACTCTCACGGGAGTTCCTGGCCCACTTCTCTGGGTTCGGTTCCTACCTTACCCAGAAGCACCGACTCGCCAACATCCACCAAGGTGAGAGCGAGACCGACCAGCAATACCTGGAAAGGTTTGACAAAATCCTGCTGGAAGGCGAGCCAGTGAGTGAGGACACCAAGGTCGTCGCAGCGATGGCCGGACTCAGGAGGGGCACCGACCTCTGGAAGGAGATGCACCTCGTATGTCCCAACACTTACAGCGAATTCCGCCACAAGGCGGGGGTGTTTGTGGCTATGCAGGAGGCACTACTGAAAGAAGTTGGTGCCCACGAGGAAAGGAAGCCCTACGGGAAAAAGTCCGGGGGCACCTACAAAGCTCCCCGGAACTTAAAGGCTTTTGGCGAGGGAGACGAGCTCAAAGAAAAGCTCAATCAGGTCCTCACTGTCTCCGTTGACCACGTCTTCACTGCCGTCAAAGGCAAGGCCATGCTGGAGGAGCCAAGGCGGATCCGCCAGGACCGCACGAAGCTCAACCCCAATAAATTCTGTGCCTACCATCAGGCCATCGGCCACTTCACCAGCGAGTGCCGAGACCTCCTCAAGCAACTATGGAAATTTTACGAGGAGGGAAAATTGGCCGAGTTCGTGAAGAAGGCCCCAGCTAAGAGACTGAGGTTCGAGAGGAGGGCCACCTCCGATGACGAGGAAGAGGAAGCAGACCAACCTGGTCCCCACAACAGACGGAGAGCACCTCCCCAACCTCAGCAAAACATGGAGCCCACCCGGGAACTCTTGGTTCTTGAGGAGGAGATCGGAGCTGCAGGAGGTCTCCAGGATGGGGGATCCTTCATATCCAGGAGAAAGAGGAAGGCCAAAATCCGGGCCATAAACCAAGTCCAGGAAGGCAGCTCCGGCCCCAGGTCCATCTCACAGCTTGCTGACGAGCTGACATTTTCTTCAGTGGACCTGGAGGGGGTACTGATACCCCACAATGACTCATTGGTGATAACCGCCAACATCATGAACGTCAGAGTTCACAGGCTACTTGTGGACACCGGCGCATTCACCAACATTCTCTTCAAATCCACCTTGGATGCCTTAGGTGATTTTGAGTCGTATCTGGAACCTAGCAATGCTAGGATAGTGGGGTTCGGAGAGGCTGTAACCGTCCCCCTAGGTAGTGTTAGGTTGAGCGTCCAGCTTGTATCGGCTGAGGATCCCGAAAGGAGACTGACTAGGCTCATAGATTTCCTTGTTG
Source organism: Prunella vulgaris (assembly GCA_026898435.1). Classification (NCBI taxonomy): domain Eukaryota; kingdom Viridiplantae; phylum Streptophyta; class Magnoliopsida; order Lamiales; family Lamiaceae; genus Prunella; species Prunella vulgaris. The sequence goes on from JAPKLY010000027.1 coordinate 256,922, forward strand.
TCGACCAGCAGTCCTCCTACAATGAGTTCCTTGGTCACCCGTTTATTAATGAATTCAAAGTGGCGTGTTCGACCTACTACTACTGTTTAAAATTCCCAACTCCAAAAGGCTCCGGAACTATAAAAGGTGACCAGAAAAAGGCCCAAGAATGTTTACTCCAGGTCAAAGACGGCCGGGTCAAGAAGTCTGTTACACAGGTCCACATCCTTGAAGAAGACGTACAGATTCCTGTAGACGAGCCAAACATCCTAGACGTCATCTCGGTCGAAACTGAGATGATGGAGGTAGGCGATTTGTCAGAAATCAACCAAGACACTGGACCTATGCAAGACACACAACCGACACCAATGGAGGACCTGGAAGAAACTCAAGTGTTGAGACCTGCGCAGGGGTCGGTACCTGCGTAGGGGCAGCAGCCTACTCCCATGGAGGTAGCCGATGAGGCCCAAGGTGGGGGACCTACGGGAGGTCAGGAACCAACACCAATGGACGTTGACCCAACTCCCCAAGTCACCGCACCATCCCAAGTTGGCAAACCACCGGAGGTGCTCACAGCTGACGAGCCTGCCCAAGCTGAAAGCCAACCCGATGACATCGAACCTCACATAGGCCACGAGCCCGCGCAGATTTTACAAGAAGAGTGGGACGAGTTCATCAGCGACCCGAGATGGAAAAGTCAAAAGAGAAAAGCAACCCCCATGGAAGAGTTGATGGCACTCCCGGTGGACCCGGAAAGGGACTTAGAACTTTTCATCGGTTCTGAGTTACCTGAACCGTACCGGTCGAGGATAGAGCTGTTCTTAATGACCAACCTGGACGTGTTTGCCTGGTCTCACGAAGACATGACGGGGATCCCGTTGGAACATGCCTACCACAGACTTAACATAGACCCGATAAGGAGACCCGTACGCCAAAAGCGAAGAAAGTATGGACCAGACAAGTACGCAGCTCTAACAGTTGAGGTGGAGAAGTTGTTAGACAACAAGCTCATCAAGGAAGCTTTGGGTCCGCAGTGGGTCGCGAACCCCGTCCTGGTGAAGAAACACAATGGGACGTGGAGACTTTGCATTGACTTCACGGACCTGAACAAAGCATGCCCGAAGGATAACTTCCCACTACCTCACATTGACCAGTTGGTGGACAGCACCGCAGGCCATGAGATGATGACATTCATGGACGCTTTCGCGGGCTATCACCAGATAGCTCTACACCCAGACGACCAGGAACACACTGCGTTCTACACCAACAAGAACATGTATTGCTGGGAAAGGATGCCGTTCGGACTCATCAACGCCGGAGCTACCTACCAAAGATTTGTGAACAAAATGTTTGACCAACACATTGGCGAATCCATGGAGGTGTACGTGGATGACATAGTTGTCAAGAGTTTGAGAAAGGAGGACCACCTGGACCACCTAAAACAGACCTTCGACATACTGCGCCACTACAACATGAAGTTGAACCCCAAAAAGACCAGCTTCGGCGTACACTCTGGGAAGTTCCTGGGGCACCTAGTTAGCCAGCGGGGAATTGAGGTCAACTCAATACAGGTCCAATGCATAATCGATATGGGGATACCCGATTCCATCCAAAAAATTCAAAGACTAACTGGGTGCATGGCAGCCCTGAACAGATTCATCTCCAGGTCCGGCGACCGAAATCATCCATTTTTCGAGGCAATTAAAGCAAACACACGGAGGTACAAAGAGGTGGCCAAAGCCAACAAGCTCCACCTCAAAAACCACTTCGTTTGGACAAGTGAATGTCAACGAGCCTTTGAGGACATCAAAACATACCTGGCGGATACACAGGTCCTGTCAAAGTCGATACCTGGAGAAAAGCTATACCTCTACCTGGCTGCATCGGAGGTGGCCATCAGCTCTGTCCTGGTCCGAGAGGAGGCAAAAACACACCTACCAGTGTACTACGTAAGCCAAGTACTACACGAAGCTGAGTTGTGGTACACCCCAACAGAGAAGTTGGCTTATGCACTGGTGATGAGTGTTAGAAAATTGAGGCCCTATTTCTTTGACCACCCGGTGGAGGTACGGACAACGTTCCCACTACGCCAAATACTACAGCGCCCAGACACCGCCGGGCGCCTGCTGAAATGGTCACTAGAGACTAGCCAATACTGTATAACCTACGCACCCCGAACAGCGATCAAGGGACAAGCACTCGCCGACTTCATCGTCGAGCTAACTTTCCCACAAGATCTGACGAGGGGGCGTATAGCTCCGTGGCACCTCTACGTAGACGGATCATCAACCAGCGTAGCAGCAGGCGCCGGTGTGGTCCTGATCAGCCCAGACAGACAAGTCTTCACCTCCGCAATCCGGTTTGACTTTCGAGCAACCAACAACGAGGCGGAATATGAAGCACTAATAGCGGGACTTAGGCTATCATTAGCTGTGGGGGCAACCAACCTTCAAGTTTTCGGAGATTCCCAGCTAATAATATCCCAAGTCCGGGGGGAATATGAAGCAAAAGACCAGCAGATGATGACTTACCAGAAGATAGCCGCACATCTGATCTCGATGTTTATGCAGGTTTACATCAATCAGATACCGCGGCTAGAAAACACACAAGCAGATGCTCTAGCCCGGCTAGCTACTAGCAACGGCGAAGCCGAATTCACGGAGGTTGTGATCACCACACTGAAAAACCCCCCAACGTCCGATTACAAGATAAATCAAACCTCGAGTGGGGGGCAGGAGGACAGTGAAGGTGGTGAAGATTGGTGCACTCCAATCCAAAAATATTTAACAGACTGAACAACCCCCGTGGGCACCTGGGAAGCTAGCCGGTTAGTAAAGCAAGCTGCCAGATATACGCTGCTGGATGGCCAACTCTATAAACGTGGATTCTCTCTACCCCTGCTCAAATGCCTAACTAGGAAGCAGGGGTCCGAAGTGTTAGAAGAAATTCACGAAGGGATTTGTGGGAGTCACGCTGGGGGGCAAGCATTGGCATACAAGATGATCAGACAGGGCTACTACTGGCCCACTCTTGGCAAAGATGCCATCAGCTTCGCTCGAAGGTACCGAAAGTGCGAACTTTTTGCACCTAACATCCACTCCCCAGTCAACCAGCTGAAGTCGGTGTTCAGCCCATGGCCTTTCGCGAAATGGGGAATCGACTTGATCGGCCCATTTCCACCTAGTAGAGGCGGTGTAAAGTTTGTTGTCGTAGCAGTAGACTACTACACTAAGTGGGCTGAGGCCGAAGCTCTCACAACCATAACCCAAGAAAGGATGATCGGCTTCATTTGGAAAAACCTGATCTGTAGATTTGGACTCCCGCAGTCGGTCATCACTGATAATGGAAGGCAGTTCGACGGACAGAAGTTGAGGGACTTCTGCAGTTCATGGAACATCAAGAAGCACTACTCAACTCCATATCATCCCCAGTCGAACGGCCAGGTCGAGGCGGTAAACAAAATATTGAAACACATATTGAAGCTCCACCTCGAGGAAAAGAAAGGGAGCTGGGCAGACAAACTCCCGGAGGTCCTATGGTCTTATAGAACTTCCTATAGGGCCAGCACCGGGGAGACCCCATTTGCCCTAGCCTTCGGGACTGAAGCCGTAGTCCCGGTTGAAGTTCAGAACAAGACTTGGAAGGTGGTGGGGTATGATGAAGAAAAGAATGATGAAGCCTTGGCAGTAGAAAAAGATCTGATCGAAGAGACCAGAGCTTCGTCAGAAATGAAAAACGCCACCTACAAGCGCAGAGCGGAAAAATATTACAACTCTCAGGTCCGAGACCGAAAGTTCAAGGTCGGAGACCTGGTGTTGAAAAGGAAATTGATGGCCCCACCAGGTGTATTTGGTTCAAACTGGGAAGGACCATTCCGGGTCACCGCAGCCTGGCCGAACGGTACCTATGATCTAGAAGACGCAGAAGGCAAAGCTTCGTCATACACCTGGAGCTCGGCACATCTAAAAAAGTTCTACCAATAAACTAGAATCCTGTAATAGACTAGTCGAAGGTTTGCATCAGAAATGTCGATGGCAACCGATGTAAATTACACCGCTATGAAAAGTCAGAAAAAATTCAAAAAAATTCCCCAAGTGTTTGGACCTGTGCAGCTCTCCAACCAGACGAGCTGCACCAGGTCACCCACTGCTCCAGATAGCTCGCCGAGCCCAGCTCGCCCACATGCTCAAAAATCCTTAATGTGCAAGGACCAAGGTCCCAAACGTTGTAATTAAATAGCTCGAAAGCAAAGGCCAAAGTGCCCGAGGTCGCGAAGGTACCCTCCTTAAAGGGTTGCTAAGCACCTACTGCCATAAGTTAGAAAAATTCGCAAAAAAGACGAAAAAACATCTAAGGCAAGGTTCACGAAACCCAATGGCCCAACGTGAATCAATCGAAGTGCAGTTCGCCGCCCTAAGTGGTCTAAGATGAACGATTCACGGCCCTAAGTGGCGTAAGACGAAGAATACGCACTCTCAAAATAGAGGTACAATTCGTAGTCGTAAGTGACGTAAAACGAACGATTCGCTTCTCAAAGTAGAATAAGACGAACAATTATGTACCAGAAAAATAAACAAAAATGAGCTATTTAGAAAATTATAACGTAAAGGCGCAAATACATAAAGGAAAAGAGTTGGACAAAAAATGCTCGGCTTATATTCAAAAAGATACTTAAGAGATTTTCAAGCCAAAAATATGCTTGAAAAAATCCTAAGTATAAGTAGCTGTGCTGGCCACAAAGGCCGACCAGCTGGCCATCTTTGAACTACAAAAGCTCCTTCTGGGCGAGCTGCACGTGCCCGGTGAGCTAAGTCTACTTGAACAAAAAGCAAAGGCTACAAAAAGGAGCTCCTTCTGGGCAAGCTCCACAACCTGTCGACCTACTACAAGTTGGAAATTAAAAAAGCTAATCTAAGAAAGCAAGGAAAAGCCTAAGTCTCGGGGGCATCAGTAGGGGCGGGGGCGACCTCAGTAGGGACGGGGGCGACCTGGGCACCAGGAAGGGCAAGTTCGGCCTCTGAAGTGATGTTGCCAGTAAGCCCGCTGGCATCGAACTCGCCCAAATTTAGCATGGCATCCCCACATGACTCTTGAAGTTGCTCCATAGTGGGCGGAGTCCGCTCCTCTTGGTCGGCGACCTCTGTTTCGGCCATATTCAATTCCGGCACTGGGATGGTATTGATAATCTTGAACCGTGCCGGAACAAAATTCTGTGGAATTCCGAGTTCGCGGAGGTCGCCAATATCCAGCTCGGCATCATCAGGGAAGGGGACCCTGTCCAAGCACTCCTTAAACCTCCCCACTACCGCCTTCACCTCGTCATCATGATGGGCTCGCGCCCACCAGAAGGCCCTTAGAACCTCGGCGTAACATTGCACGAAGCCCCGATCTGAGGCCTCTGCTTTCACAGCTACCAAATCAGGTGAGGAGGAAGCACTGTTGCGTAGTTCGGCGACCTCAAGGGCCTTCGCCTCCAATTCGGCCCTTAGCCTCGCGCACTCCCTGTCCGCCCCCCGAGCCAGGCCTCGCTGGAGTTCCAGCTCCCTCTTCGTCAGACTATGCTGATCAATCTCCCGGGCGAGCTGTCCAGCGAGCTCCTCTTCCTTTGCCTTGAGTTTGGCCTCTGCGTCCCTCTCAAACCCGGCGAGCCGTCGCTGGAGGTCGCCGAGTTGCTTCAAAGCGTCCTGCTCGGCGATTAGCGATGCTGCAGCTTTCTCCTCAGCGAGCTGCGCCTATTTTTTTGCTTTGTCAGCAGAGTCCGCCAGCGCCAGCATCCGTTTGTTCCTGTCGGAGCGACCTGCCTCCAGCTCGGCGACCTGCTCGAGGGCCTTTTGATTGGCGAGCACCAATCTACTCGCATAGTGGCCCGAGAGAAGGAGGTTCTCCCTCAGGTCCTGGCTGTTGATACCCGCCACCAACGGGGTCGTCCAGTGTCTCGGCATCTCGCTCACAGCATTCCGGGCTATGCCCGGAGGGAGGTTCCGCATCGACGTGAGAGAGCGAGATCGCTCGAAGGCATGCAGAGCCTCGTGGCGGTTCGGGAAAGCAATTGGAGCATAGCTGCGGAATCGGAATAGATAGAAAGTGTTAGGAAAAAACAAGGAATAATAGGCAATAAAGGTCATTTGGGCGAGCTACTTACTGAACTCGGTCGGAGTCCCAACCCAGTAGCGTATCGTCAGTGGTTTGCACCCCGAATGGGGAAGGTGAAGGGGGCGAACTCCGAATGGGCGTAGCCGCCAGCGGGGCGGCGGATTGAACAGAGCCCCCCTGCCCTGACCTCGCCGAGGTCCTCTCGGCCCGATCTGACTCCTCGTCGACTAGGCCGGTGTATCTCGTCCTCTTGCGAGCTGGGGGATCCTCCTCTCCAGCTCGGGATCCGCTAGCCCCTGGGGCCCCTCTCTTTCCTCGACCTCGCTCGGAGGGGGCAACAGCTCGTCCCCCACCTCGGCCGGCCCGGGCGACCTCTGATGCCTTGGGCTTTTCAAGAGCCTTGGCTTTCTCCTTTTGAGCTCCCGATCCCCCTGCCTCGCCCTTTTTGGAGGCGAGCTCTGCCTCCTTGCTCGCCTCCAGCGTGAGCACGGACGGTGGGGCAAGTCTGTTGGGCGAGGTGGGCCCATCTCAAATTGCTCCTTCACAATCCGGTAGGCCTCGGGGACCTCGACAATCGGGATGGCGACGAAGCTACCACCTGCACAAGAAAACTACGAATGTCAGCATAATGGACAAGCTACTATCCCCCATAGGCGAGCTCCAAAAGGTTTAAACGTGGGAGCTCGGGACCTTGGATATCAAGGTGGTGCGGCAGTGTGAGGAGCCCGGCGAGCCGCAGGCAATGGTGCTCGCACAGGTGGGCGACCTGCTATCCTTCTCGTTTCTCAAGCAGCAGATGGCGCGCACCACGTCGAACTGCTCCGACACTTTTGGCCTGCCCCGGCTGGATTTGTGTCGCTTCGGAACTGCAAAAGGAAAGAAAATTAAAATTAGTATATCTAATTCAACCCGCGCACACCGAAATAAGCGACCTACTGCTGGCTTCCCCATATCCCTCTGGAGTGGGAATACGGTCACCCCGTCCATGATACGTGCTGGAGGCTCGCCAATCTCCACCGATGAAGAAAAACTGCTTCTTCCATTCACGGACTTTATTAGGCAAGTCCCCGAGAAATTTCTCCCCTGGGTGAGCCTTCAAATAATAATACCCCGCACCATCCTGCGCCCGCTTGGTCACAGTGAAGAGCTCGCCCAAGTCCGCCGAGGTTGTCGCGTTTTCATAACCCTCCAACCCAAAAACAGACAGAGCTGCGATAAGGTTGCTCCACGCATTCGGAGTGAGCTGGGTGATGGCCAAATTATTGTCAGCAAGATATTAACCAATGACCGGGTGCAGCGGCAACGTAAGCCCGGCCCTCAGAATATCTACATTCAAAGCGGTCATCCCCTCAGGAGGTGCGTCAGCCCGCTCATCCTTCATTGGGGCATACATGAAGATGTCCAGTGGGATGCGATATTCCCTGCGTATGATGGGCAGGTCGCATTCATCAATAAGGCTCACCACCTCGCCAGCCTTGTACTCAGAAGGGGCGACTTCTTCCAGGTCGGTGGGGTAGGCGCGAGGTACCCGATTTGGGCAGGGGAAGCTCGCCGCGTACTCGGCGACATACTCATTCCAATCGAATGGGTGAACCACCTGGGTGGGAACCTGGTACTCTACCAGCTGGGGTTCCGGGAAACCGATTCGGCAGAACCATTCGAGCGTAACTTCCTCCAGGTCGCCACCCTCCTCGCCGACCTCGGCATTGCCCTCATCAACCTCCTCGGGTCCCTCGTTGCCGCTGGCAACTCTTTCCTCTTGGGCGACCTCGCCACCTTCCTCCCATACCTCGCGGTACATGGAACTGGAGGCTCCTTCCTCCGGATCGGGACGTAGATCGCTAGGCGGCTCGCCACGCGGCTCACTGGAGATCTGGCGAGCTGCCGAGGTCGCCTCGGAACTAGAGCCAATTTCCACATATAAAACCCGGGGTAACTCCTCATCAGTCATTGGCCGTTTATCGGGGTTCCGATCCGAAGGGGTCCTACTTGAGGAACGTGTTGACATGGTCTCAGAAAAGTCCAGAAGGTCCTCAGTCCAAGATCCAACAATCCCGAAGCCAAGGAAATCCAAAGGGGTTCTCGGCACAGTCCGCGGTCCAAAGTTCGAATAATTCCAAAAAAATGGAAGAAAATCACGTAAAAAGAGCAAAAGAAAAGGGAAGAAAAACTGAATCCTACCTTGAAGAGCCTTCGAAAATCCGTCGAGCACAAGAAAAATCGGTCGTCGGGAAAGCTCTGAGAATTCGAAATGCAGAAAGTGAGGAAATGAATCCATTTCCCCCTATTTATAGACGTCGGGGCGAGGTGCGATATTCACAAAGTACAGGGACCTGTTTGCAAGAAATTTGAAAGATGACATGATTGTGGGCGGGAACCGAGGTCTCAAAAGGCGTGCATGACCCCTGGATTCCCGCACCACGACGACCAGGAATAACCGCCTTAACCGAGCTCGCCTGCTAGCTCGGCATTCGCCCAGAGATAGTTCGCCGAATTTCGAGTTCTCCAGCTCGCCTGCACATTTGACGAAGTCATGACACATGCGAGCTGGGGGGCAAATGTTGGACTGGCGAACTAACATAATTAGTATATGGATAATCCCCAAGGTTTGGTAGGACGTCAGGACTCACCCAGATCCGTAAAGGTGCAGAGCTCGCCCGCATGGGAATAGCTTATCCGCGTAGCTCGCCCAAAAAGGGCTCGCCTCTGTCATCCTAGAGCTCGCCCCGAGCTCGCCTGGTATACCCAGGAAGGCCTCGCCGAGATCCATCATCGCATAACGTCCGTAAGCCACACAAGGCACTGGAGCTCGCCCCAGAGCTCGCCCATGGACGTAACTTGTCAATTTTCCTTAATGCCATAAAAAGATTAATTATCATATCTAAAAATTAGAATTTATAAAAAAATTAATTTCTATTATATATATATTGTATGCATGAGTGTTCTTTGCTACATCACTTCATGCATATATACATACATGTTTCGATCGACCCGCGGTATTAATCACAACAATTAATATTAATATTAATATATATTCTAGGGATTTTTTATTTTATAAAATAAATAAATATTCATCATATATATATCATCATCAAGTTGAGAGTGAGTATATATTCATGGTCGGATCACTTTAGTTTTGTATATAAAGGGGTTAAATCTTTGTCAAACGTACACACTCATAGCTAGCTAGGTATTAATTAATTCCTTGAAAGAAAGAAATTAAGAAATTAAGATGGCATCGTCATGGACAGCTAAACAGAACAAGCAATTCGAGGACGCCCTGGCGACGTATGTGAAGGACACGCCCGATCGATGGCACAAAATAGCGAAAGCCGTGAGCGGGAAATCGGTAGAGGAAGTGAGGAGGCACTATGAGGCCTTGGAGAAGGATATTATCAGTATTGAAACTGGTCAGGTCCCCATTCCCAACTACCCCACATATTAAAGGTACCTTCCTCCTTAATCATAAAATATTATATAAATTTTTTTTTTTTTTTGCCTTGTCTTGTCTTGTTAAAAAGTGATCATGCACGTTTTACCAATCGCTAATTAATTATAATATTAGTTAAGGTTTCGTACGTAAAAGTCTAATGACAATAATTAATGCATCCTATAATTATAAGTTTCTGGAAATAATTATTGGCTACTAATTAAATTAATGTTCCATTTAAGGTGTACGAATAAAGGAGTTCCATTAATATATATATTTGCTAAAAGAAGCATGTATATATATGATGAGATTTAATCTTATTTACTTGTTTTAGATAGATAGTAATCTTATTTATTTGCACCTAAATATATAAAACTAGCTCATGTCAACATCTTTATTTAATTATATATATATATATATATGTCAACATTCTCCACTAGTGTATTAATTTCATGCAGTTGAAATTCAACTATAATTAACTAGTACAATATCATGATCTTGAGTTAATATTTATCCGGTAAAAAAAATAGAACAACTTTCATTGACTCCATTCATATCCTACTAAAAGGGGAAAAAAAAGAAACAGTACAAGTAATTCATGTAAAAGATAAATATAAATTAATTAATTTTACATTTCTTTATAATTTTATGCTAGCTTAGCTAAACACACGATTAATATTACTAGCTAGTTTTCTGGTACACATGTGAGTTTTCCTTGATCGAAATATATATAAAAATTAAGAACTAGTGAACCAAATATATATGCACAATCAATCAGTTTAAAAATGAAACATTAACTATATCAACTACTGTTTTTTTAGTGACATGAACTGATGATTATTAACTCGATCAGGCAGCTTCTGAAGAATCTGAAACTACGTAAGGTGATGGAGCATAACGTCCGAGGAAGATACTTTCGTTTCTGGTCTTAATTACTACAAGAAACATGATCATTCTACTTTCCAACATATGTATAATTAGATATAATTAAGTACTTGTTAATTTTGTCATGCATGCATCTTGTTTTAAAATATTATATGTATAATAATATAAACATGTTAATAATTAATGTATACGTGTTCCTCAGTATATATTTAATTGCTTTTGCCAAGATGTTCTTTTTCATAATTTTTACTCGATCATAGGAAAAAACAAAAAAAAAAATTGTGAGAAAATTTCACCAACCATTACATACCAACCTCATCAATTTAATTTAATTTCCGACAAACTCTTTTTTAGCTAGCTATTTCATAAACTCTTTTTTATTCATAAATTTAAAATATTCTAAATCAAATAAGTAACAAGTATATACTTTTTAAGTCTCATTCTTTATCTCTCTTCTCATTCCTATTTCTTTTCATATTAATTAATTTCCATTTCTACATTGAATAATTAATACATTAGTTCTTAAATAAGTTTTATTGTTGTATGTATCATATGCATTTGTCTAACTCAAATGCATTTTTAAAAGTTACATCATTTATTATTGAAAAGTCACACGTGTTACTATTGAAAAATGATTTTAAAATGAGTCTTTTCAATATATAGTATTTTATGTAACCTTTTAAAAATGCACATGAGTTGCTTGATATACTTGGTACACAAGAGACGTACTCCTTGAATAAAAGAAATAATTTGAAAGATGATATTGTACAATTTTCATTCGATAACGGGGAGTAATTTATTTAAAATACTTCTATATTGCATATAGATATATTAATATTTTTAAAAAACATATTCCCAATAATATTTTGTTGATGGAGCCAGATCGAAATCGCATTTAATATTTTTTACACTAAAAGATAAAGCAAAAATACATAAATATAAATTGGAATAATTTTCTATACATACATTCTGTACCACATATTTTTAATAATGTACACATTTTTTCCCGCATTTAATATATGTCATTTCATAATAATACATTTTCGAGTCAGAGTAGAGTCAAGACCACACACAAAACAACTAAAATATTATATAAAAATAAGGATGAATTTGATGAAAAAATAATGTCATTTATGTGTAAGAGTTATTTTCTGAAAGTGTATACACTTTAACATGGGTGAAAATGTTATCAAGTTTCAACCCAAGACAACGGTGTAATTAGAGACTAATACCAAAAAAGTATTTCGCAACATTTAAAAATGTTTAACTTAGAAAAACATTGAATTTGTTCATTTGTATACTAGTTACTTCAAAATCATAACATCAAAAAACAAATAATTAATTCATTTGTATCACTATCTAACAGTGTTGACATGCGCACAAATCTCGACCATAATGCTAAGACACATCAAGTGAACTTTCGTGCAGTGATTTTCTCATTAAATCTTATATTACATTTGGTTGGAATCTCAAGTTAACGCTGTACAAAAACTTTTTTTTTCTGCCTGAAAATGCCCTTAATACATGTCGAAACCTATCGACATTGAACTCCCTGGCCACGCTAGTCTGAGTCTTCAAATTCCGCAGCAGGAATTATACGGAAACGAGCAAAGTGCCGAAAGTCCTTCTCATGTGGAATAACTGACCTCTTTTTCTTATGAGAGAATCCTTGCTCGTAATTTGCATGCATTAACAGCCCCATGCTACTTTCCTTCTTACTGGTGCTACTCTCCTCAGTAAACCTGTAAAATTGGAGAGTAACCCAACAAATCGTTCACAATATGCAGGCGCTGAAAATTTGCTGGTTATTGTAGAATACTTGACATAAGTTCGTTTGGGCAATTCAATGAAAAGCATAGAAATTCTTGAAATGATATCCGGTTTAATACCATTTTTGGTCCTAAATTTACCTTTTTCTAGTTTTGATCCTACTCCGTCACTCACTGCCAGAATTGGTCCTGGACTGGAAGTACACTTTTTTACTCACATTTGGTTTGGCCATTTGTTGACGAATCAATTTTTGGGGAGAGCTAAATGTGTCATTATTTAAAAATTGTGTAATTAAAAATAATCATAAAAGATTAGTTAATTTTAAATATTACATGTAGCACCCCAAATTGGTAATTCTGCTAGTCATTGGACAGTCAACTAATTGGGGGACAAAATGTAGGAGAAAAAACATACTCTTAGGACAAAACTTGATAGTGAGCGAAAGAGGAGGACTAAAACTGGATAAAAGCAAACCTTGAGATTACTAGACCCCATCAAAAGAGAGAGAATCTTACCGTTCACGAATTATCTTGAATGCTTCTTTTGTTGCATAAGGTAAACCAGTCTTGGGATCACGGTAACTGCATGATACCATAAAACATAATTCATCTTTTAACATACTTAATGGTTCTTAAACTGAAATACAAGCATACACAAAAACTTGTTAACAATAAGAATTGATTAAAAAAAGATTGATTGTTTTATCTGATAACAAAATGAGAACAATTTATGCTGCTTTTCTTACTTTTTAATTAGACATAATTTAATACAAAGCGATTTCCTCCTCTTCTTTTAACGTGTATAATATAGTTTTGGGTTCATACTCTCTCTTCAACTGTTCTTGGTTGGGATATTCAACAAGACCCAACTGGAATCAGAAAAATATTTTTTTCTTGGCTTTAGATGAAACGTGAAGAAGAATTAGTAAACCTACATTTAGGGAGTTATATTTTACTTTGAATACAAATCATATGATATCAAATCTTTTGCCGATAAAGGTTTCATATATGGAATGACATAAAAGCAGAAACAACAGGACTGGTTTACACTGATTTCATATGCAGCAATTAAGTCCCAGGACTATAAACCAACAATGCTGAGCGACAACTCATGCTGATTCATGCAAAATACGTTAAGAACAAAATATGATAACATATATTAGTCCTTAAGTTGGAATTTACGGAACCTGATTATACTAAGCAGTGATCAGCACAGGAAAACAAACAACTTTCATGCATTATATGGTAGTGCTTGGGTCAACTAGGACAAATTTGATTTCTTTTTTTTTTAATTCAGGTTTCTACAACCTACACAATAGGTTCATTAAGAAACATATTTTTTTCTGGCAAACATAATTTGAAAGTCGTACCATCTACAACACAAAAATTGATACTTAAGGTGTACAGCACTTTAGACTTACATTGCTGGCAGTCCGGTAACAGCACAAATTGCCTTTTCTGGATCTGAAAACGTGTTATGAAAAATCAGTCAACAGCAAATATCAGCTGACTCTTAAATTTAGAGACACACACACACACATGTATATATCAATTTCAATTACCAAACCCTGCTAAACCCAAGAAGCACTATCAGTTCTCCCAACTTATTCACCTAAATTTTGAGCATGGGCGGCTGGCGAGGAGGTGGCAGAATTTGAAATATGAATGGGAACTTTCACTAACCCTAATACTCCCAATTTATTCACCTAAAATTTCTAATGAACTAGCATGTTGCTCTGTTATAGATTATAACTGACATCAAATACACAATTACACATGCTCCTACAGATTAATTTTAAACAGATATACTATTTTCCTATATATCTCAGGCAATCCAAAACTTTTTGGGTATGTTTGTTTGGGGATTCACACGGATGGACATACAACTTTGCGATCACACACCACACAAGTTTGGAATTTAACGTCTAGTTTTCAAATCTCAAACTCAATCCACACCTAAAAATACCTATTATACCTATTATTACTCTTTCCAACACAGCACTCATAAAATATCTATTATACCTATTATTATATCTATAATATCAATCATTCACACTTTGATTTGACATAAAGTAACATCCTACCTACCAAAATCCCAAAACAAACACATATTTTTACTATTCATCAAGATTTTCACACCACAAGATTTCAAAGTTATGACTTGCTACGCACAACAAAATCCCAAAACAAACATACCCTTTAGGTATCATTAAAATGTATGAAATCTAAGCAATTGTTTCCCACTTAATCATCACTATTTTCTCACACCTTTCTATAGTATTTTATATTAACATAACAGGATCTGAAGCATCTTAGAGACAGTTCTAGAACTTCACATTGTGCCTTACGTCAAATAACAAGGTTGTTGTGTTCCAAGGTGCTACAGGAAACATAAATCACTTAAAATACTCTCATTGACTTGCCTCAGATATCAACAGAAATAGGCATTTCTAAACATTTGGCAAAAAAGAAAAGGACAGAATGTTGAAAAAGAAAAAGAAAGATCACCAAGAGCCTTGTACTTCTGTCCACTTGCACTAAAACTACAATTTACTGTTCTCAACATATTAGCCAAATTGAGATTCCAACATCTTCTTTTCTGAGCCAGTAATTAAAAATTTCTTGTACCTGAATTTATGCTTACCTTTAGTTTGCTGTTTTTTCTCAACACTTCTAAGGATCAGAACTAGCATAATTAATTTCAGCCAGTCTCAAACAGTAAATTGCTGAATCCAGGAGCAATAATCCTAAAGAAAAGTTGCTAATTCCAACAAATTGATTTGAAAAAAGACTAGAATTAAAACAAAGAACATTACTTCATGATTGTTATTATCAATTGTAATTTAAGAAGGCCATAGGTATGTAGCAGGACAAATGTTATCAACTTTCATACAATTCAGATAGTTTGATGCATGCCACAAAAGAAGAACTGTTGATTAAGGATTCTATATTCCAGATAAAAGTAGAGAGTTACTTTTATCGTCTATATTCTCATATATCAGCATTATATATGGCAGCAATATACAACAGAACACCAGCAAATTCAATGGCTTAACCTGGCTCTACCAAATACAAGCTCGCACTCAGAGATTTGGTGAAGGTGATCACAAACTAAAGAATTTAACTTACATGGAGTGGATGTGGTTGAGACCTCCGACTCGAATGATGATCCATTCAAGAAACTAATATATGATTGACCTGTCACAAAACATATTTAACATTACACTTTAATCAACAGACCTGTCACAAAACATATTTAACTATACACTGACTCAGGTATGGTTCAAGAAAAGCTATCATTTAAGATATTCAGGAAGGAACAGACAGAGCTTGCCATTTTTTGAAAAATACTGTGTCTGTGGACCATTGTAAACTGCTTTATGCACAATAGCTCTCTTTTTAACTTCTTCTTCTCTTGCTAACACCCTTTCCAAGTTTCTCAAGTTCATAATCTCTGCCACATGATAAATCAAGTAAACTTAACATAGCCCACATTACAAGAAGACAATAACTATTGCAAGAGGAGTGTCATGGGAAAACCTGTTTGAGCTGCTTCCAGAAGCATATCTTCTTGGGTCATCCTCTTCTCCTCCCCTTCCTTTTTCCTTTTTATTGGCTGAAATTTGAGATAGAAAATAATTGAATTGTTATTCAACAACTTGAGGGTATTTGTCTCAATCCCACTCTAGGCATCCTAACAACCACCCATTCACATAATACGAATACACTTTTTTACTATTGAAGGATAAGCCTTCCAGGATTTTCCCCGCATCCCCTACAACCCCAACCAAACATACCCTAAACAGCAGAAATATTTTTTAAATTTAAATAACTGCATATCGTTCTGAAAAAAGTATCTGACTTAATTACTAAATACACAGTGCAAAGAAGGCTGGAATGATAGCTAGAATATGTCACTAGAGGAAAAGGGTTTTGCAATGCCTCTCCCAAGTATGTATACAGATCAGACACATTTGTTTAAGCTTAAAACACAATTGATGAACATATTTTATAATTTCTAATGTTGGTCCAGGAATACCTCCAGCGCATTGAACTACTGGAGTTCTTAAGTTAGGTAATTTCATTGTTGCTTATTTTCTGAGCCACTGGTCAGATGTACAAGTTCGACTATCAAATTCCAGGGGCTTTTCCAGAAAATCAATATACAACATCTCAAGCTTCTCAACTAAGCTAGTTAAAGATGCCAAGAGATGTTTCTATGTTAGAAAAAGTAATTAACAAATCATCATTTCACCATACCTTCATTGTAGCTTGCAATGCTGCTCGTATTGCGTCTCTCTCGGCCTGCCTGATAATTACAGAAGTTCTAGTTGATTTCCTAACTACTTTTTCTGCCTCAGCGTCATCCGGAATATCATGATGTTCTGAAGGAGTCGACTCCTCCGGAGTTCTCTCATCTTCGGGTGAGCTTTCTTTCTTAGAAAGCACCTTGTTTTTCTTCTGCTTTTTCTTTGGTGGTGCTTTCCCTGGGCATATTAGTTTCTTCTTAGTTGGCCTGAACCCAAAAACAAAAGGCAGTTATACGTTTTATGATAAAAATTTGGGTCATATAACTCATATCCCAGAGCAAGAGAAAGTCAAACCTCTCGTCAGGTTCCATTTCTGCTTCTTCATCTGCGTTAGGCTCCTGATAGCATAGTAAAAATATAAAATAGTTTAAAGAACACCACTGGTGAAAGTGAGACCACAAAGATTCATGGAAACACGTGCTTACATCTTCATCAAAGTCACTGTCAAAAACATCAGCAACCTCTCCCTCTTCCTCGTATTCTATGTCTTGCTCTTCCTGCAAATATTTGGAAGTGAACAACTTAGACCAATAAAAAAGTGTACGGAAACTATTAAGCTTCATGTTATGATTAATACTTGTCCACAACTTAATGGAAATGCTGACCTAGTTCCATCACCTTTTCTGCACATCAACACACATTGCGTGCAGCCGCAGACACACACAAGTACATTTGAATGGGTGTATTCTGTATGTATATGCACTACTAAAAAAACGCTAGAACAAGATACTTGTTTCTATAGTCATCATCTTCACCACTCACAAAAGTGCCCTGTATCTTACATCTGTTTCAGCCATCAAATTTAGCAGAACACTACATATTTTTACCAAACAGGAAAAAGAAAAAACATGATTTTATTACTCATCTTGGCTATAACTTCTAAAGTAGTGTTTTGTTTTTTGACATCTGACAAGTCCATAACCCCACAATGTTGCCAAGTGTTCAAATAGTATTTCCTTGAGCCAACCCTATGATATTAAATAGTAAAGTAACATGACTTTTGTGATCATGCTAATTAAACTAAAAGAAAAGACCAAAATTGAATGCAAAACAAGCCCACACAACCTCTTTCAGTGCATCTTGATTCCAAAAGAGCTCGTCTTCTTCAATCTCATCATCAAGTAACTTTGTCATCCTATCACATAATTTTAGTTTCATATTAGCCCAAAGAAGAATATACACAAGCACATTACATGGAAAATAATGTGCATGTACCGTTTGCCCCTAGTAGCCCTACTGGAACGATCAAGGAACACATGCTGCTGCGCATTTTCATTGCTTGTCTCCATCTATCTTGCTCGAAGTCTCCAAAAATGAGAGTGTACTGGTGTCTGTCAGGTGCGACACAGATCCGGACACGGAATTTGTACCGGGTTCTTCACTTTTCAAGAGGACTCGCAGTTTCTGTTCATTGATGATTTTGCAGTCCCAAATTCAATTTTGCAGATCCTCCATTGATGGATATTTTATAAACAACGGCAGAAAAATAAGCTATTATTCATGGTTAATCTCATGTGGGAATGTTCTGAGAGCCCATATCTCTAGGGGGGGTGACCGGTCTCCTAGAAACTCAATCTTATACTTCTAACCCATATCAATATCGTTCGGCAGGTAGTACATGATAGATACAAATCCTTTTCCTGCATATCAACATGAGATACGACATTGTTTCCCTAATCCTCACATCGAAATAAACAGAACACATCCTCATATTTCTTCTTCACAAGCAAGAAACTGAAACGAATTTCATCTTGCACCTCTAATTCAAAATCAGCAGAAAAAGCTTAATCCCTAGGCCAAGCCAACAAGTACGTATATTTTCCTTCTTATTTCATACACCTCTTTTCTTTTCACTTTGGCCACTATAAGTCAATGAAGATTAATAATTTACTAAATTTTCTTGCTGAGAGAAGATTATAAAGAATTGAAATTCCGTAATTGGTAATTTCTTATACCTGTTGATTTACCCTCGTCTCTCTCGTTCTTCTTTGTTACCGTGAGCACCAGTGGCTGGACGGTGAAGAAAAACAGTGAGGCGTGATGGTGGCTTGGCCGATTCAGGAGTGGGTCGCGCAGATGTGAGCGATGGCTGATGTGTTCTCGGAGCAGAGAAGAGCACCGATGGGTTCGACCGACGGTAGGGGCGCGGTGGAGAGTAAGGTGTTGATCGGTGGTGGCGCCGATTATTTCTAGCCAAGTCAGCGCATAGAGCAGTGCGATTTATGTGGATGTGAAGCAGCAAGCGGTGGTGGTCTGCTTCTCACGCCGGCGTGAGTCGGGGGTGCAGAAAGCAGAATGGGATTTTGGGGATTTCTCATTAAGCGGCCACACACTATTTAGGGTATGTTTGTTTTGTGATTTAAGCGGATACAAGAAAGTTATGATTTTGAAATTTTGAGATGTGAAAAATTTGATGGATTGTAAAAATGTGTGTTTATTTTGTGATTTTAATAGGGTAGTACTTTATGTCAAATTAAAGTGTGATAATAATTGATTTTATAGGTATAATAGATATTTTATGAGTGTTGTGTTGGAAAGAGTAATAATAGGTTTAATAGGTATTTTTAGGTGTGGATTGAGTTTAGGATGTGAAATCCGGATGTTACATCCAAATTCGTGTAGAGCGTGATCGCAAAGTTCTACGTTCATCCGTGCTAGTCTTAAAACAAACATATTCTTAGAAAATATTTTGGCCGGAATAGTCCTGTGTCCGGGAATTGACTATTTTTCACCTAAACCAAACATTAGGAAACAAGCTTTGGACTTTGATCTATTTTTCAATTAGGCCCACCAAACTCCTGGATTCAAGGTACATATGATAAGCCCAATGCTCTTTAATTGTGAATAATGCTTCACCATATAATTATTAATAAGAGAAACCCAATTAATCAATTTTGGAAAATATAAAATTCTTAACTCTATTTTTTTTAATTTAATCCAATTTTAATGGAAGATAAAACTTACATTGATATACAT
>JAPKLY010000027.1:276373-309764 GCA_026898435.1 Prunella vulgaris
ATACATACACAAATATAGAAAATACTACATATAATACTGCATACTTAGGGGGTGTATTGGATTAGGATTTTAAAATACTTTTTTAGCTGAAAAAAATCCTGCAGATTTTAAAGATTTTGTAGGATTTTGGTGACTTTTAAGATTTTGCAGGATTTTGTAAGACTTTTAAAATAAGGATTTTAATGGATTCTATAGGACTTTGTAGACTTTGCAGAATTTCATGGATTTGTGACATACAATAAAAATTCAAAATTTTTCATACCTTCAAATTAAAAAAGAAAAAAGAAAAAGTTAAAGACAAAAAAAATCATAATATCATGTCCTTTTAAATAGCATTACTCCACATATTCATAGCTATACTAGTCCTCCAAACATTAGCATCATGTCGTTCTTGCTCTTGAGTTTGAATGATAGGCTCAAAATCACGGTCTTCATTAACTGGTAATGTTGAAGATGAAGGTTCGTCCACCGATTCAATTGGAAATTCATCAGAATGACATTTTTTGCGAATAAAGCTATGTAGAGCTGCACATGCTAATATTATCAATATAAAAAAGTATCGAAATTGAATAATCAAAGCAACCAAAGTAAAATATAACAAAACTCAAATACCGTAAAAAAATATTATCAATATAAAAATATTACCTAATGACATATGTAATATATAATATTAGTATTATAATAATACTATATAAAAATAAAGATTTATCTTGTATATAAGTTAGGATGAACAATATCGTTTTTTAATACTATTTAATGATTAATTATTAATTATTTTTATTTATTCTAGTATATATGTATATATAATATTATATTACTCTTCGTCACTGTAATTATTTTATCGTTGATGTTATAAATGTAGAGATGAAATTATAAGGTTAAAACTATTTTAGGTCTTAAAAATAAATAATTATATATAAATCAATTTGGGGATAAATAAAGTCATTAATTAAAAAAGTCCACCGAAATCCTAGAGGTTTTGATGGGATTGTTGGTATTTATAAAATATACTAAAGAATCCATCAAAATCCATCAAACCCAACAATCCTTTAAAATCCTTATATTTTTTAATACCAGTGGATTGTTTTTAAGTCTTTTAAAATCCTGATTGAATACCAGTGGATTGTTTTTAAGTCTTTTAAAATCCTGATTGAATACCAATGGATTATTTTTAAATCCTTTAAAATCCTGATTGAATACCAACAGACTTTTTTATAAGAAAAAAGTCCTTTAAAATCCCACGAAATCTTAAACGAATACACCCCCCTTAGTAAAAAAAAAAAAACAATTAGTTTTTTTTTTACAAAGAAAAATACAATTAGTTAATCTTAGAAAAAGAGCTACACAATTCACGTCCTCTACTCTCCACATTCATTATCGGAGAGCCTGAACTATCACTCACAACATTTTATGTCGCATGGTATTTCCTGAATTTTATACTTTAATTTGAGACTTTATGTTTATATTGATGATCTTGAAGGGTATTTTGCGACTTTTTATTTATAATAATGAACTTTGATGTATGTCTTATTTATTTTGATTATTCTGTGGACGTATTGATTGGATTTGTTTGTGAAAGTTTTAGTTGTTTTCATCATTTTTTAAGTATTATTTAAAATTAATTATAAGTAATATATGTTTATAAATAAAAGAGAAAATGAAAAAAGTATGTGAGTTAGCTTGAGTTGAGTTGAATAGTTCCCTATCAATCCCGGCCCTACGACTGCCTGCCAATGCCAACAAAAATGGTGAATCGCAGGCTGGCGTGACATGTCTATGCACGAAATGTCTCAATAGTTTGAAGATATTGCACGAAATATCTCTTTAGTTTTGAAATTGCACGAAATATCTCCTTAGTTTTGAAATTGCACGAATTCCCTTGTGATTTACTAAAATAAGCAGATTCTTCTTTCATGAGAAAATTTCACAATTTTATTATATTTTTTTTATTTTTCCAAATACTAAAATCTCATACTCCCTCCGTCCCGTAGGAATTTGCACCCTACGAGACGGCACATTTTTAAGAAAAATGTGCTTTATATTTAAAGTAGTGGCATATGAGTAAATATGTGTAAAGGTTTGTGAGTGTGCATGTAAATCAATGTTTCTTTTTTTAGTAGTGTGCAAATTTGTGTGGGACGTTCAAATAAGGAAAGTGTGCAAATTCCTGTGGGACTGAGGGAATATTATACAATAATGGCAATAATAAGAAATGTAAAAAATCGTTAACTCAATTTTTTTTTAAAGAAAAAATTCATTTTATTTAGTAAACCAAAGGAATTATTCGTACAAGTTCAAACTATGAAATAATTTCATGCAATATTTTCAAATTATAAAGTGGTCTCATGCAATTAACTTTAACTAAAATAATTTGAAAAAGATGTAGCCTTGGATATAAAGAGTATATTTGTATTGAGATTTAGGTCTGTGGGAGAGGTCGTGACTTTGAAATTTTATGATTTTAAAATTTTTAATGAATAATATAAGTATGTGTTTGTTTTGAGTTTTGATTGGATGAAATTTTATTTTACGTTAAATTAAAATTTAATAGTTATTAATATTATATTATTAATTGTATTGAGTGAGAAAATAAATAAATAAATAAATAAGAGTAATAAAATGATGATACAATTATTTTATAGAGTGGTAATACGATGTCTAGATAATAATTTTATGGATTATAAAGTTGTAAGTCCATTCGGTTGACTTACGAAATAAACATATATTTTTTTATCTATAAATTTATAAAAATAAAATAAAATTAGAGTGGTTATTGATATTGTTTGTCTAGTAACCCTAAATACACAGCAGTCACGCGTCACTCAATTCTCAGTTTCATCATCTTTACTGCTCAATTCCGGTTACCGCCTTCGATCTGAGTCCGCCGGAAACGTCGTTACTCTCTCATTTTAGGCGAGTTCGAGCAACATAGTTTTCCTAGATACCCGCATGTCAATGGCGGAAGAAGTTGTGTTGGGATATTTACAAAATAATGAGGAGATTTCAGATTCTGGTAAGTTCGCCGAGGAGAAAGGAATCAGTCACGATGAAATCGTCAACATCATCAAAAGCCTCAACGGTTTTCGTCTCGTCGATGCTCAGGCTAGTTTTTTTCTCTTCAATAGAGAGCATTTTATGGTTCCAAGTTAAGGGGGAAATGAAGTAAAATCTCATAATTTAGTAGTTATCTAAGTGTACTTTGCATACCCCAATTTACCATGTGACAAATCGATTTGGATCGAATTTGTTGGTTAAATTGTTTTACCATTCGTACTAAGACTTGCTGTAGCCTTGAAAGTGTCAATGTGATTGTGTTGATGAAAGTAGGAGCTGTTTCGAATTATGCAGGATATCAAGAGGGAAAAATGGGTACTCACCCCAGAGGGAGAACTTTATGCTAAATATGGATCTCCTGAAGTACAACTTTTTCAAGCTGTACCACCAGAAGGCGTCACGAGAGATGAGTTGCAAGTAATTGATTAAATAACTAATTCTAGAGCCATAAATAGATTTTTGTTAAGAAGAGTATGTCTTATCACTTTGTGTTATCTTCGCAGAAAATCTTTTCTTCTCGATTGCCTGATGATATTGAGGTAAGCTACTAACTTGTAAATTCAATTTGGTATTAATAAAGGACTCAGTCTTGTTCATTTGTCTGTCAGTGTTTAGATAATATATTTTTTTATTTGCTCGTTCTATGGCATTCAAGGTGTTTGTAAAACTATATTAGGCAAATACTAAGTATATCTGTTAATATCTCTAATCAACATATCACTAGGGGAATGCTATAAATTGGAAAAAGAAAAGTATATATTCAACTATCTATATATATGAAACGATGCTGTTGAGTTGCAATTTCTTTGTTTAGGCTGACAGGGCCATATGATGCTTGGCTACTTGATCTACTAGATTAATCTATGCTATGTTTAACTTATTCTTCTACAGGCTATCTCAATTTTGACTTTGTGATATCCACTAGAACTGCCACCCTACTCTTAAAATCGAAATGCATGCTTTACTTCAATTTCCTATTCCATTCATGCTGAATTAAATCTGGCCCCTAATTAACAATTTATACGTTCTTTATATTTGGATTATATGCTGGATGATTTGATTTGGTTATTTTGGACAGGACAAGTTGAAGTCATCAATGTACAAAATAGGGAGCACTCAGGCCATAAAAAACAAATGGATAGAAATGGGGAAGTCAGGAGTATCAAAGAAGGTAATGCTGATTGAACTTGGCTCTTAGGTACATATAAGAGTTACTGAGTTGTAATTGGGTTGAGCTAAGCTGTCTTGTTTTAGAGAGCATGTTCATGGAAGAGATTTATGCATTTTATGTACCCCTAGAATCAAGAATGTTCAACCTTTTTAGGTTCTTGTATCTCTACTTCAGAATGATACACATCACTTAAGACAGAATGTTTCATTCACATTCCTTCAGTTTTGACCCAACCAGTGGAAAGAATATTATTTGTTGGTGATGTGCATGGTTATGAAAGGCATGCCTCGGGCACACCTTGGGAGCTGAAGGCAAGAGGCTATGGGCATGGCGCCTCTTCTATGTAACTTGGGGTGCTGATACTCGGGCGAGTGCCTTTTGGCGCCTTACACGCCTTTTTGAGGCGACAAAAGGCGCGCCTCTTCTCTGGTCAAATTTTTTAAAAATAAAACACTTTTTAACCCTATAACACTTTTAAGAAATAATATACACATTTACAATAGATAATAAATCATAAAACCCCCAAAAAATTAGGGTTCTCTTTATTTTCTTAAAGAACATGCGCCCCTCCTCCTCGGTTCCTCACTGCACTGCTCTGCCAGCCACCACCTCCACATCACCACCTCACCGGCCGCCGCCTCCACACCGCTGCTGCACCGAGCAGGTTTGTTCAAGTGCAAGATACCTCTGAAAGGTAAGAGCAAATAAGTGGACAAACGCAAGGGGACAAAAATTCAACTCTTAGACTTAGAGATGAAGATGACGATGAGGAGGAATATGATGAAGTGGAAGAAGAAGAAGAAGAATACATTTATGAGGATGAGATGTTTGAGGAGGAGGAGGGGGGGGCTTGGTTTTGATGAGGATTGAGGAATAATTGATGAAACTTTAAATTATTAATTTAAACATTTCATGGCTTTTGCGCTTTGAAGAATGAACTGATGAAATCTATCTTAACTTCTTTGAAGTTAATTTTATGTTTACCTTATGTTATAATGTTTATTTGTTGAATTTTTGGTCGTATTGATATTTTGTGGTAGAATTTGTGTGTTAGTCATAAACCGATGTTTTCTGCTTAAAGTATGTGAGGCACGCCTCGGGCGCTAAGAGACCCTTGGCGCCTTTTGACGCCTCTCACCTTTCAAAACTATGGTGATATGTGCATACTGTTTGCACACTGCTGTCTAGCCAGATATACTTTTGAAAAAAGAAAACATCACGCCTGCACTTTACAGAATTGACAAAAAAGATTTATTCATTTTGGGGTGATCAGCTGCAATTATGATCCAATGTTTTGTTTATCTTCTGGATCTCATGTAAACCGCCTTATAGAAATCCACAACCTCCTGTATGAAAATTGAAATGCTGTGCAATTCTTAGAGACCATCTCTGCAGATACTTGTATATCTGCAGCAGTTGTCAATGATTGTTCACATGATATTCAAGTAGAGCACTTTTCTTTAATTATTCTATTATGGCAGCTGATTTATATTCTAAAAGTTTACAATGCATTCACTGTAGAATTATTCTTATCATGACATTTGATATAGGTTCCACATGTTGAAGACAAAGTGAAGGTCTTGCTTACACAGATTCAGAATGGTGAGGTGCGTAAATTTTTAGGTGCTCAATTCTGTTTCTCACTATGTATTTTGCATATGGATCTTTATGGTTGTGTCATGGACTTACAGAGATCATAGGTTGTGCCTATTGTGAGATATATAAAATTGAAGTATATGAGTATATAAAATTTGATAAAATGAGTCTCTATACAACAGACATCCTGTAGTTAGATCTGACATAATAATGAAATTGCAGGTTGTTGGCGCGGAGGATATTGATGCTCTCAAAAAAAGAAAGCTTATTAATTCCCAGTAACTACCTGCTGTTGATTTTCATTTTCATCATTTTTTTCTTAATGTTATGTACACTCCTTAATTTGTGTCTTCTCTACATTTTCATCTATATGTTCTTAATACAAGGATATGGAAAGGATATTCTGTAAAGAAAGGTCCTAAATATGCTCCCAAAAGGAAAAAGGTGGCTACTGATTTAACTCGTGAGAATCTACAGAGGTATGAATCTACTTTTCTTTTCATCGAATTTTCAGAGAAATATTATGATTGTTGTAGTTGTGATGTGCATGCAATTTTCAAAACCTGACATGTAACTGGTTAGGTGAAGACTGACCTAAACTCATACTGCTGCAATTCTCTGTTTTGTGCCTCATTTATCATGTTTCTACTTAAGAAGCACACACGTGGCATACTTTTACCTCAAATATTGAAAGTGATATTCTTAGGATTGTTTAGGTGCATAAATGGAACTGTGAGTTTGAACAGTATTGCGAAACATGTGTGGTTGTAGTCTGCGATTCTTAAATCTCCTGTTTTTCTTGAAGGGGTGATTGGAAAGAGATTGAATTTAAAGAGTATAATTTCCTCGCAAAGGGCCAGCCAACTGAAGGTGGCTATCTGCATCCCTTACTCAAGGCAAGGCGGGAATACTTTCTTATGTTATCAATTTGTCTTACCACTTATTCACAATTGATGTTTCTCATTTTAGAGTCCCACTGTTTCTTTTGTCAAAAATGTGTGTTTAACTTATGAAGGTCAAAATGATAATGACAATTAATATTGTGTGTTTTTCATCCTATTCTATACCTGTCTATTGAAAGTGTGCCCGTGTGCCCGAGATGTAAGTGTTGAGTATTGTTAGTGAGTCACTTGCAACTAACAAGCCACCTAAACTTTGATTGCATAAGATGGAGGTACTTTAGATTTTGATAACTCAGATTTTGAGAAACTGTTGAAATTTCTACTGCAACGATAACACTAGTGTCAATTTTTATGATGCAGTCATACTTTGATATTTAAATTGTATCATAACTTGAGATGTAAGTGTTGAGTAGAGTCACTTGTAACTAACAAGCAACCTAAACTTTGATTGCATATGATGGAGGTGCTTTAGATTTTGGTAACTTAGTCAATCACATCTGAGAAACTGCTGAATTTTCTGCAGCAACAATAACACTAATGTCAATTTTTTATGATGCAGTCATAACTTGATATTTAAATTGTATCATACCTGGTGGTCCCGGTCACTGTTCTATGTATGTTTTACTAATTCAATATTATTTCTTCTGCAGGTGAGACACCAGATTCAAATGATATTTCTTCAAATGGGGTAAGGAATGATAATTTATTCAGGAGGTTCTTCTTGCGTGACATATTTACTGATTTTTCATTGTTGGGATACCAGGTTTGAAGAGATGCCAACAAACAATTATGTGGAAAGCAGGTAAGCAGTCTTGTGCTTTAATCATTCTGCCAACCTTAGTTAAGATAGTATAATGCTGCTTTTACACAAATACTGATGGTCTCTATGGCCTTATAGCGATTTTAGCTTATGCTCATAATTGAAACTCTAGCATAAAGAAAGAGATGACCTCACGAAACCAAATGTAAGATAATAATGTTCTCAGGTTGCAATATAGGGCTATAAGGTCTTGGAGGGAACCTGGAGATGGGAATTCTCTCTCTCTCTCTCTCTCTCTCTCTCCCCCTCCCTCCCTCCCTCTCGGTCTTGTCTGGATGCACAAGTAATCGAAGATGCAAAATCAACATCCAAAAACAGCACTTTTGCATTTTTATGCCTGATAGCCTTTTCTTATTTTGCAGCTTCTGGAACTTTGATGCACTTTTCCAGCCACAACAACACCCAGCTCGTGATTCACATGATACCTTCTTTTTGAAAGGTTTCGTCGAAATTCAATCCATTCTCATTCTCTATTTTTTGTTTTACTTTTTTTTTTTTTAATGGTGATTGATGTTCTGCAGAGCCCTCGACAACAAGAAGTCTGCCTGAAGATTATGTTGAGCGGGTTAAAAGAGTTCATGAAGTTGGCGGTTATGGGTCAAGAGGGTAGGCAATGTTTAATTATGCCAATCTTTAGATATAAGGAGCAACTCTTTTTTTTTTTTTTTTGTTCTAGGTACGGGTATGACTGGAAAAGAGAGGAGGCAAACAAAAATCTTCTGCGAACTCACACAACTGCTGTATCCTCTAGGATGCTGTATGCACTCGCGAAGGTTAGCTTTTCTTGACCTGGTATTCTAGTCATCTTTCTGCTGGTTGTGCAGAAGTGCAATTTTTCCTTTATTTGATGCAAAAAAAAGAAAGGGTTAATTTTGGTTTAAGTGTCCTTTTCTTGTTGTTAGGTTAGATCTTTTTTTTCTACTTGGAGTTCAATTAAAAATAAATTCTTTAACAGGGACCTTTCACTCCAAAAAGTTACTACTCAATAGATCGTGTTTTTCGAAATGAAGCTGTAGATCGGACTCATTTGGCAGAATTTCACCAGATAGAAGGTATACAATTTTCATCATGGAAACCCATGGTTTAACCTTGTTCTCCTTTTTAATCATGTGCTCATTTGATGCAAGCTATGAAAAGGGGGGAAATATCTAATGGCAGAGAATATATATCTCTGTTACTTTTGTGCTTTGTATTCACCAATAAATTTATTTTGCCAGGCGACAGTTTGACAGCTAAAGTAGCTGATAAAATACAGTTATCCTTTTAATTCTTCTGAAAGTTTTTTCCAGATTCTATTAAACTGACTTCCTCCTTTGACGGGTAGGATTAATCTGTGATCGTGGCCTTACTCTTGGACACTTGATAGGAGTTCTTGAAGACTTCTTCTCTCGACTAGGTAATATATTACCTTTCAAGACTCGAGTTTTCATTTTACACGTCTACTTGATCAACTGAGTGAAGATACAGCTGCAATAATTTTTGTCTTGTTGTTTGAGTCAAATACTGAGTATGGTCATTTTCCATCTCGTTTGATTTCAGGAATGTCCAAGCTTAAGTTCAAGCCTGCCTACAATCCTTATACTGAACCCAGCATGGAAATCTTCAGGTGATATGATTAAAAGTTGTTACTTAACAATGCTGTATCCTTAACATTGGTTCGAGCTAAAATAATTCCTCTTTCAGTTACCATGAAGGTCTACAGAAATGGGTTGAAATTGGAAACTCAGGCATGTTCAGGCCAGAAATGTTGCAGCCCATGGGACTTCCGGAAGATGTTCAGGTGATAGCATGGGGACTTTCACTTGAAAGGTAATTGAATGCTGCGATTTCATTGTTTTGGTTCATCAATTCATCAGCTTATATCATTTTGCTCATACTTTTTTCCTTACCAGACCCACTATGATACTGTATGGCATAGATAACATCAGGGATCTCTTCGGCCACAAGGTAACACTTTTGCCTTTATCTTTTGTCCTCTCATTTGGTGGCATAATTTGGTCATATTATGTATTTGCAGGTGGATATTGGTCTCATTAAACGAAACCCAATATGCCGGCTAGGTATATAGCAGCAGATTAGATGCAAGACACTCTTGTTTTATCAAAGTATGGATTCTACTCATTTTAACACTTGCAGGTTAAGTTTTGTTCTTCAGATGGTTGATTTATGATTGCTACTTGTTATTTTTTTTAACCTATCTCATTATTTAGATACAGAAATGTACCGTTGAGCACATTTTCTTGGAAATATATCGGATCAATGAGGCATACTTTGATATTTGATTTTTTATTAAACGTGAATATCCATGAAGTGCATAGATTGTGATGTTAAAATTGTAAATTGCAATATATGGTTTCTGTGGATTATGAAGTACTCATATGTTATGAAATGGGACAAACTCTTTCTTGATCAATTTATGACATAGTACCAATTCTCTTTTGCCCCCCCACATTTTAGCACACTTTTCTACCTGTTTTTGGAATGAAATGTCTCGTATTTACTTTCCCATTATTAAACCTTTCTCGTCTTTCAATTCCACTTTTTTTTTTTTTACTTCCTACACTAAATTAATATTTTAGTTTCGGAAAAGAATAATTTTAAGATCTGTATACAAAACCTTCAAGTACCTCGCCTGTCATCCTTCTACTCAGTCTTTGTTTCCCCTCTTAGGTGCCTTCTCCCATTCGCCATCTCTAAGCTCAGGTGTGGTTCTAAATTTTCAAATTTATATGTGATCAATAAGATTTCTCTCTCGTTTTATGACTCCAGTACAATTTTTAATCATATATTTAATTTTCTTATTTAGGATTTTATATGGGGTATGAAATTACCACTATGTTTTATAATGATCCCTGATCATTTTTGTTAAACTTGTGAACTCGTGCAGGAAAATTTGAAATTCTTGCTTTTCTATTATGAGATTATGATGCACGTTTGATAATAATTATTGAAAGGATTAGTCTTGTATGCACCAGTTACATACTCAAGTTCATTTTTAAAAAGTTAAACAGTTTATAATTGAAAAATTAAACAGTTTATTACTGGAAAGTTAAATTATGAAAGATACACTTTTCAATAATAAACTGTTTAACTTTTCAGTTATAAATTGTTTAACTTTTTAAAAATGAACTAGAGTTGCACCGTGTAACTGGTGCACATGAGATTTACTCTTATGGAAAAGTCTTTTTTTTTATTTTTTTTATTTTTTTTATTATGAATTTTGGAGGTAGTATTTTGTGTTCTCAGAATTTCTTGGTAGAATGTTCGTAGTTGTTGCGTGTTTTGATATAATGCTTGTAGCTATTATGTATCTTGATTGAATGCAAAGTAGGATAATGTGGTAATGACGTAGTTATATGCATTCTCTCTTGCACAGTTGCAGCCAATTTGTACGTATAAACATATAATACAAGCTAAATTTTCTTATTTATTTTGGGAGGGAAAGTTTGTGGACCATTCAGTTCGTTATCATAACCGTCCTTTTTTTTTTTAACGGCAGGTTTAACAATTAATTGTCATTAGTTTTAGGCTTAATTGCATATTAAATCAGGGATTAATATCAAAATCATCTCATAATTTTTTTACTTTTTTAATTTGGTCCCATAACTATGTAATGTTTCAATTTAGTCTCATAACAATTTAAATCTAACCAAATTAGTCCCATAACTATATCATATTTCAATTTAGTCCCATAACAATTCAAATCTAACCAAATTAGTCTCATAACTAAAAATATTTCAATTTAGTCCCATAACTATTCAAATCTAATCAAATTAGTCTTAAATCGCTGGAAATGATATAAAACAACGTCGTTTTACTCACTTTCCGGTCATGTGTTATATTTTCCGGTGAAATTGGCTCACACGGGATGTGAGTAAAACGATGTCGTTTATGAGACTAATATGGTTAGATTTGAATTGTTATTGGACTAAATTGAAGCATTACATAGTTATGGGACTAATTTGGTTAGATTTATATTGTTACGGGACTAAATTGAAATATTACATAGTTATGAGACTAATTTTGTTAGATTTGAATTGTTATGGGGCTAAATTGAAACATTACATAGGATGGGACCAAATAAAAAAAAGTGAAAAAGTTATGAGACTATTTTGGTATTAATCCCTATTAAATCACCATCTTTTAGAAATTTGCAGTTTAATCTAAACTTTTAGATATTAGCAAAATAAATTACCACTTTTACTTTTTTTTTTTGTAATTCAAACTTTGGGCAGTTTCCCCCTTGCCCGAATGTTGATGTGTACAAATAATTACATAATTATTTTCCTAGTAAGGATCCACATCATTAAATACTAATAAATATAATAAAGTTTTTTAAAAATGCATAATTAAATAAATAAATACTATAAAAACTTCTAAATAAATATTCATTTTAATTTTGAAATGAAAATATTTTATTATATTTTAAACCTAAAAATAAGTTTAAAAAATATAAATAAATTAATAAAATTAAAACATAAAATATGAAAATAAATTCAAAATTATACATATCCTCTCTAAAAAAAAAAAATATAGTAAACTATACTAAAAAAATTAATAAATTTTAAATTTATATAAATATGTATTCATATACATTATTCTTATATTTTTAAAATATAAAAATTATATATATTTCTTAAAATTGTAAAATCTCGTACAAAATTCATGATTCAAAATTACATAAGTATTACTTTTTCCGTCTCGAAATAGTGCTCACACTTCTTTTAATTTGTGAGGAGAAACAAAAAAAAATGTGAAGAATATTTAGGGATAGAATTCAAACTTTTTTAAATTTCTCAGAATTTTTTTGAAAAAGTGCAAAAATTATTTGTCGAAGGAGTGTGTATAATTTAAAATATATTAAAAAATTTAAGATTATATATGTGTCCTTTTTTTCTAAAATGTATAACTTTTAGATTTAGAGTTATTGTAGATAAATTTAAATATTTAATTTAATTTTTTAAAATATTTCATTTATTATTTAAAAAAACTTTATTTTTATATTGTTAATATATATATATATATATATAATCTACTTATTTATTTAAATATAAAAAATATGTGTGAATTTTTAAACATTAGTATAACTTTTAATTTATTTTAGAAATAATTTTAAACTTTTAAATTTTAAAAATTATGACTAATTTTTTTTAAAATTATATGTATTTTTTTATTGTTATATTATAATATTAATAATTTCATTTATATTTTTATATATTTAATAATGTGGATGCTTATTGGGATGTTGATTGTGAATTTATTTGTCCACATTATCTTTCGGGCAAAGGACAAGTTGCCCGAAGTTTAAAATTGCAAAAAAATTGAAAAAAGTGTGAGCACTATTTCGAGACGAAGAAAGTAATAATTATGTAATTTTGAGTCATGAATTTTGTAAGAGATTTTACAATTTTAAAAAATATATATAATTTTTATATTTTAAAAAATATAAGAATAATGCATATGAATATATATTTATATAAATTTAAAATTTATTAATTTTTTTTAGTATAGTTTACTATATTTTTATTTTTTTAGAGAGAATATGTATAATTTTGAATTTATTTTCATATTTTATGTTTTAATTTTATTAATTAATTTATATTTTTTTAAATTATTTTTAGGTTTAAAATATAATAAAATATTTTCATTTCAAAATTAAAATGAAAATTTATTTAGAAATTTTTATAGTATTTATTTAATTAATTATGTATTTTTTAAAAACTTCATTATATTTATTAGTATTTAATGATGTGGATGCTTACTGGGATAATAATTATGTAATTATTTGTACACATCAACATTCGGGCAAGGGACAAACTGCCCGAAGTTTGAATTCCAAAAAAATATAAAGGTGGTGATTTATTTTGCCAGTATCTAAAAATTTAGATTAAACTGTAAATTTTCAAAAGGTGGTGATTTAATATGCAATTAAGTCTTAGTTTTATCATTTTATCCTACTTCTTGTTGACTGTTTACTTATTGATGAAACATGGACATTTAAATTAATTGCTTAAATCTAGGAATTTTTTTCAGGCTATTTATACATATAATTAGATTGTTCAATTTCATCAAGCTGACTTCACCATTTTCTGGCTAATTTTATGCATTTCGAATTAGTTTTTGTAAATTTTAAATCTATTTTTCTGAAAAGATTTGGATAGGTGAGATAGTCGTAACAAAACTATATTGTATTTATAAATTTTGGAATGTAATTTTATGTTGAATCTACTTTATATTAATACTTCATGTTCTATTAATTATGTAAAATTTAGATATATTATTTTGAAAGGATGTATTATAGCCTTAAACTGTATTTATGATGATTTGAAGTTAGTGCAATATTTTCATCACAAATTTGAAAAATTGTGAAGATTTTTCCATTCATTCTTCATATATATTTAAAATTTTGGAATTGTTGATTAGAGCTTGAAAATTTTATTTGAAGATCTTTAAAAGGTTTAAAGACTTTTATTTTTATTTAAGGGGTTTCTTCATCATTTATTGTTCTACGTTTGATGTAATATCTTTCTTCATATGTGTACATCGTAACCTTTTTTTTTCCCAAGACAAGGAGTTTATACAATAAGGGTTCATTTGGTTCGTAAGATAAAAGTATTTATCCGTTAAAAACATGCATATTTTTTATGGATAGATACTTTTATCTTACGAACCAAATATATATGTCAATCTCCCATCTTCCTCTTCCATTTAAAATTGATGGCACAATCTTTATCTTCTCTTTTTCTCATTTCTATTCATTCACCTTTTTTTGATCAAATATGTCCAAAAGACTCTTTAATTCTATTTTAGATCAATTCTATCAAGAGACAAAATAAACTCACAAAAAATATCATTATCAATTAAAGTATAAATGGAAGAGTTTAAGGGTATGTACTTTTTGACATTTAAAAATCAAGATTTGAATTTTAAAATCTAAAAATTCATCCTAGTTTGAGGTTTGAAAATAGATTTTTAAAATCCTAATCCTAGCCCCTATAAATAACCTACATAAATATATCAACTAACTATTATTATATTTTTACTCCATCCAATAACTTTTCTATTTTTATTTTCTCTTACATCATAAAGTTAAAATCTATCCTACTAAAAAACTAAAAAAGAACACATATTTTAAAGTTCTCTAAATTTAAAAAATCACTATTTTTCAAAAACTGCTTTTTAAAAGTCACTTACAACTAAAAAAGAACACTTCCTAAGGGTTTAAAATGTTCATTTCACATTTTAGTTATCTTCCACTTTCTTTTGATGTTCTTTGCTAGTCTCTTAGTGGTGAAGGTCTAGAGAGAGGGGGTTGAATAGGCTTTCAAGCAAATCTTAAAATTTCAAAACAAGGTTGATAGATCCTTCACAGTACCTTAGTTTTAAAAATAATCTACAAGGTTTTGAACAAATGTTACATCTGTAGACTACAAAGTTTACAGTTGCAGATTTGTAGAAAAAAAAAAAGAATAACTTGTAGGTTTTAGAGTGATTTTTCACACTTTAAGAAATATATCGAAAATTATCTGTGTGCAGCGAAAAATGTGTGTGTGTTAATGAAAATCAATATAAATAATAGAGTTTACAGCTGAGTGACTAACAGTCTACAGCTATACATTTCAAATTCAAAGTATGAAGGTTTTATGCAGTAAATTCAAAATAATGATGCATGTAACAGAGTAAGTAATCAACAATAAATGTAATAATAAGAAGTAAAAAATGCACAAACAGTTTATAGTAGTTCAGAGACTATTAAGTCTTTTTATATCCACTGTTGCACCATTAAGGTGCCAAATTTACTAAGATGATCACACAAATCTTTTACAAGTGATTCCCTCGAAGAACTAGCTTTCACACAGAGTACTATTCTAGGTAGAACATTTAACCTATTCACTCAAAATACAAAATGATTCACTCAGAATATTTTAACATTACTAAGAATAATCTACACTAAGTAGATATTGTAATAAAATAAAACAAGTGAAGGAACAACAACAAAGATGTGGTTCTTTTCTAAGAAATTCCGATTAAGCTAACCTATGAATCACAAAGACACGACATTAGGGGTATCTTACCTACTACGCACGACCTAGACAAGATCTAACAAGGACACAATAAAGCTTCTATATCGAATATCGTAGAGACCACCGAGCATCGCCCGATATCTCCCAATTCGGCGTTGTGAGGCATCACCTGATATCGTACGAAGCTGGCGAGGCCTTGGATGTATCAAGTCAAGAGCCTCAGACCTGAAGACAACATCTATAGGTTTAGTCCGAAGATAAGACTAAGCCGAATATGACATGTAATAAATGTGTAGATCTCCTAGAGTCAGCTGGACAGGTCCTATAATAGGGAAGGTTTATCTTACCTGCCAAAAGATTATGTACTTTAGCTTAGGTGTCAACCTCTTGTTGGTCCGTACTCTGTCATTATTAGGGATTTGGTGATAGACACCATGTTTGTCTAAATCCATGCATTCAATCTAAGGATTCGATAAGATATTAGGGCAGCATTGAAAATATCCCATTGTATCTATAAATATAGTCTTTAAGAACAAGTTCTGCAAGACAGACTTGACGATTTTTTGTGTTCTTTATCATTATTATCCTCAAACATTTACTTCTCAATCATAATCATATTTATTAGTTATTAGATCGGAAAGCAGCCACTATAATCAATATCAGCATTTATTGATTAATCTACTAACAACATATATGTGTATAAATATATAAAGAGAGAGCTAGAGAAACGTTAATACCTAAATCCGATTTGTTACCTAAGTTCTAATACCATACCGACCCAACTAATACTTGGTTACTTAAAGGGTAAAATTCACATTCCTAAAGTATATATCAAATTTATTAGGTACTGTTTATTTAGGTCTAGAGGTGGATGGAACATATCCGGATGAAGAAAAAAAAGTGGATGGAACAATTCCTGTGAATATTAATTTGTGTTTGATTTGGATTGGATGTGGTAGGAGTGGATGAAATTTTATGTCAAATCAATATTTTTTAATGATGATGATGTATTATTTTATTATTATTAGTTAGTGTGGTAATGATTGAATAATTGTATATTGAATATACTTTTTATAATATATAATAAATAAATTATATATACATAATATAAGTAATTTTTAAAAATAAATAAGCTAGATAATGAACAATTTTTTTAAATAATTTAAATTGATAATAAATAATATAAAAATAGTGTATATATAATAAATTATGTTTATATATAATAAACAAATAATTTAATAATAAATTATGTATATATATAATAACTGAATAATTTGAATTGTAAATAATAATTAAACCAACACATTATATATCTTTAATATTAAATCACAATTCACAAATCATCAATTTGTGTATGTAAGTTTTTGGATTTATTACCTATAGATCCTTTACTTTCCATAACTCATGTTATTGCTCCAACAAAAGATAGTTACACACATGCACTATTATATATTTCATGTAGGTCCAAAATTTCCCCCCTATTCACAAAAATGTCATTCTGCAAAAGTAAAAATACCCCCTATCAGTCCAATACATCACCCTCACACCACCCCACCTTTAATTTTCAATCACATATTAATACAAAAATAATACACTATTTTTAAATAGATACAATATGCAAAAAATATCTTTATTATTCAACTTATGCTTTACACTATTATTCTAAAATTTTGTACCTATTTGAAAATAGTGAATTACTTTTGTACCAATCTGTTAATTTTTCTTTAAACTCTCTCTCTCTCTCTCTCCCCCCAATAGATACCCCATTAGAAATAACGGTAAAAAACCCTGTTCAGAACTTCCGTTCAACGATGAGTCAGAATCCGTTTCGATTTTGGATTTAACCTTTTCTGCCCTGACTCTGCTGCGAGGTTAGTTCTATTTTGAGGTTCGGGCATCTGTTTTGAGGTCTCGAGTTGGAGCATCGATTTGGACTACTACATGAGTTTCAACAGGTAAAGGGTACATATTTTATGTTTTGAGCTTACCGACAGTAATTCTGGTGATTGGAAATACAATTTTTCGATGGTGATTCTGATGTTTTGTTGGTATCTTTTAGTTGTTTTTTGGAATCTAGAATTTGATTGTAATTTTTTTTTCTGGATTTTATAATGTGTATTCGAGAAATATTTTGGATTTTTTTTAATTGTGTTGATATTTTATTTTACTTCAAAATGTGTTTTTAATTTTCTATTTTTTTGGCTTGCTTATTGGTTTTGGTGCACGATTTATGTTTTTGAATACATATATGTTTTTGGTGCCCCATTTAGGTGTATAATTCAAAATTCACTTGTACACAAGGATGAAAATTTTCGAAAATTTTGCCGAAATTTCGGATTTTTTATACCCCCGATATGGATATCCTCTGGAACAAATTTTTTTCAAAAATATCGATAAATATCGGGATATATCGGTATCGATTTCGATGAATTATAGTTCAAATTTTACAAAATATCGGGAAATATCATGGAAATCTCGATAAAATATCGGTTAAATTTTTTTATTTTTTATTTTTAAGTTTAGGGTTGGGTCACTTAATTTTAGTTGTTTCAACTTTAATTTTGGAGTTAAATCGGTTGACAACTTTATATTTAAGCCTCATAGGACATCATTTTGATATTCATTGTCAAATATTCAATATTTATAAATAATAGTTGTATCATTTTATATTTCTTATGTATATTCTATTGATATGTTTGTCGTAAAATTCTCATTTTGTTGAGTTTTTCAGTTAAATTTATGTATTAAGGCTAGTAATAACATTATCTAAAATTTCATGTTAAATTTTCATTATTTTAACAAAATTTCCGTAAATTTTCTTTTTTCTACCGATATCTCGATATCGATATTTCCACCAATATATCCATAAATTTAAGGTACCGATGATACCGATATTTTCGTCCTTACTTGTACAATCGTATATTTAATACTTCCTCTATCCACCAATTATATGCACTTTTTTTTGCACATGATTTAATGCAATATGTCGGATGATATTTTAGAGTATTGTGAGGTCCGTTTATGAATAAAGTGGATATTTTTGGAAAGTTCATCATGGACAGAGGGAGTAATATAATCGTATGTTCAATGGTACAAACATATATTTAAGGGTAACATGATATTATGTTATATTTATTATAAAATTTATTGACCCAACTTTTGATGCTCCTAATAAATATTTTGATACGCTTGACCTAATTTTGTTACTTTAAAACAGTTTCATAATATGCATATCATAATCCTTTTTCATATAAAACATCCTCTTTTTTCTATTAATTGCCTAAATAAAATATATATTTGATATGAAAGAGAGAATTAAATAAGAATATATATATTTGATATGGAAGATAGAATTAAATAAAATATATATATATATATGTAATATATAAAAAGAGATAAATAAAATATATTTAATGTAATATATAAAAAGAGATAAATAAAATATATTTAATGTATAAGATAAAGTTGATGTGATTGATAATAAATTATGTTGATAGAATTTACTAACGATGTTTGTTTATGTGGCTTTATAACATATGCAATCTTATCAAACAATAATCCAAGATTTGGTGTTCTTTGTGTTCTTGAGGAGATGATATATAGAGATAGAAAATGGAGAGTTCAGAGAGAGAAAGTAAAGTGTAGGATTGTCTTAGAATTGTTCGAGATGTTACAAGAGAGGTCTGATTTATAGGTGTGTGAGTGTGAGACGGCACCTTACGAGCCTCTTTGGCTTCCCGGTGTTGACGAAGGTTCTGCACCTTCGTCTTAGTCCCTCACACTGCTCCCTATACCATGCCTCGTCCTACTACCTTGTCCTAGACTAGATGAGCCTCATTAAAAACCTCACCGTAAACCACCCTTGTGGACAAACCGGACGGAGGGAAAAAGAGCGCAACCATCGGGGTCCTACGAACTACGGGGCGGGCTCCTGGGCGAGCTCTTAGGCGAGCTCCTGTGTCTTTGCGCCCCCAGGATCATATGGTGACGAGTGATGCTCGAGAGCTCGGCGAGCTTCTTCGCCGACCTCTCTTCCCAGGTAAGTCCAAGTATCCAGGCGAGCTTCTTCTCTTGCAGGTAAGCCGAGGTCGGCATCTTGACTCCTTGAGGCATGTTGGCGACCTCTTCAGTCTTAGGCTATTTAATTCCTTAATCTACCTCAGGCAGCTCGCCCATCAACATTTGCCCCCCAACTCGCCTACATCATGTGGTATTTACCACACGTGTGGGCGAGCTGGCATGCGAGCTCTCGGGCGAGCTCCTGCGAGGCGGTTTCTTGGGCTGACGTGGGGCGGAATTCGAGGCGTCACCCATGCCTTTTTATGCATCGTTTCCCGCGTCGATTAGGATATCTTTTCGAATTCTTTGCACATTGGCCCCTGGTCTTTTAAGAAATTCGAGCTCGCCCCGTCGCCTATAAAGAGGCGAAACCAAGTTCATTCCTCACTTTGCTTCTTCAGTTTTTCGAGTGGATTTCCGGCGATTGTTTCTTTGCTTCCGACGCGTCTCCGAGTATTCCTAAAGGTAGGAACCCAGATTCCTTTTCCTCTTTTCTTCTTTTTATCGTTCCTCTCGGATTTCTGGCCACACACCCAAACATTTCGGTGATTGTCGGATGGCATTGGACTTTTTGGACTTAAGAACCGGACACCCCCGACAACCACTTCACCATGTCTGAACATTCTTCGAGCCGGACCGCCTCGAACCGCAACTCGGGGAAAAAACCCATGACTGACGACCGGCCGATTCCCCAAATGACCCCTGTGATAATTTCGTCGGGTTCCGGGGCGAGCTCTGTAGCTCGCCCAAGCAGCCGCGATCTCTTGGACGAGGTTCGCTCCGACTCCAGCGAGCGAGCTACCAACTCTGGCGAGCAATCCCCACTCCGCGAGCTTTGGGATTACTCTGAGCGAGGTGTCGGGGGGCCGTTGCCCCAGTCGATATGGAGGTCGCTGATGCTCAGGAAGAGGTCGCCGAAGCTGGCAACCAAGCCAGCGAGCTGGCTCGCGAGGTTGACAAGAAGGATGCCGGCGATGTGGGGACGGAGGTCACCTACGAGTACCTCCGATTTATTGACTTCCCATTCCCTAGGCTCCCCGAGTACCAAGTCCCTGCCGACGTCGTTCATGATTTCGAATGGAGGGAGTATGTGGAAGCATATGAGGCGAGCTTCCCTCTACCCCGGCGAGCTTCTCGCAAAGCTGCCGGCAAATCTGACCTCAAGGCGACCAGGGTGGAGAGCATTATCAGCGAGTACGCCTTGCCGAAGATCCGAAAGATGTTCCGCATCCCCTTGGACATCTTCATGTATGCCCCCGGGGATAAAGAGCGTGCCGACCTCCCTCCTGCCGGACTCACGGCTGTTAACATACACACCTTGAAGGCCAGACTCACCTTGCCCCTGCATCCCATCATTGGGCAATTCCTGATGGATACGAACCTTGCCATAACGCAGCTAACCCCCAACGCATGGAGCAGCTTGCTGGCGGCGTTCACCATCTTCGGCCTCGATGGTTATGAGAACCGGTTGAGCACGGCGGAGATCAGTGAGCTATTCAATGTGGTCCGGCAGGTGAGGGAAGGGAAAGGGTACTATTCCCTCCAAGCTCGCCCGGGGGATAAATTCTTGGGGGACCTCCCCAACAAGGTCCGGGATTGGAAAGAACAGTTCTTCTTTATCGGCGGGGACTGGCGAGCTTCAAATAGACGTGGAGGGCGTATCCTTTCTCCCGAGGAATACGGGGAGGCCATCTGTAGGTGGCTTGCTTCGGTGTGTGTGCGTTGGATTAGATTTACTAATCTAATCTACCTTTTTTGCAGGTCTGAAGCGCCATAGGTCGAGCCGCGGGAAGCCCGAGGTCTCAGTCGGCTTTGAGTTCATGCGGACTATTTGTTGCTTGCGAGAGAAGAAAGATCGCGAGATCAAGCATCTGTGCCAACATCACTGTCGTAGGCTCGCCGGTCTTATTACCTCTCCCCACCACCTCGTCGCTCAAGGTTCTACCCCTCACAATTTTTAGTCTGAGTAGCTCGCCATCTTGTAAGTGGAGTTCGCCGGGTCACTAATTTCTTACCTTCATTTTGCAGGAGCAGGTCCCGTTGCCGAGCTCCCCCCTATAGACGTCCCTGAGGCTTATCACTTCCTAGCTCACCAGCTAAAAATGGGCAAACCTCGCCCGGGCAGGGAAGGTATTCCTTCTGGGGCGGTGCAGAATGCGACCAAGAGGCTGGAGGTCGCCAAGGCTGCGGACAAGGCCGGGGGCTCAGGCTCGCAGAAGACCTCGACGCCTCCCCCTACCAAAGAGAAGGTCGCCCCTACCAAGAGGAGTTCTCAGCCTCCGCCTCATCAACCCAAGCGGGCTCTCCATCGAGGAGATGGCTCCCGGGTGAGCGAGGATGAAGCTCGCTCCAATAAGCAATCTCGGGTTGGTCCCCGGGACAACGAGCTCGAGCGCAGTGACCGAGGCGGCTCTGGGTCGACTCATGGAGGGTTAGGGCGAGCTCTTGTGCCTCATTCTACTGCCGCGCCTCCAACTCCTCAGAGCGCGCCCCCGCCGTCTCCCTACGGGGTCCCTATCTGGGATGACACCCTCCTCGGGCTCAACCCCGATAGGTCCGGGTAAGAGGGCGAGCTCCTTTTTTAAGTTGGAAGCCATTTAGCTTTCCATAATTTTGCTAACTTTCTGACTGTTTGTAGGTATGTTCCTGCCGAGCTCTCGCAACGGCCCGAGTCCCTTCATACTGCGGCGCGGTGCAAGGCTCTTACCTCGCCGGGGGACCTTCCTGAAGGGGCAGCTCGCCGGATCTTCACCGAGGCCCCCAAATATCTCTCCACCTCCGAGCTTGCCATGATTGAGAGGCAGAAGCCAGCCGACAAGGCGAGATTGGCGATGCACTATGCTTGTGCGACTATGGCGACTGCCCAGCTCGTTACCGACGAAGTCACCGCCGCCTCTAAAGCTCGCCACTATGCGAAGAAGCTGCTCAATAAGGTCGGGGACGAGCGGAAGAGGGATGTCGAAGAGCTCGCCGGGATGGAGGCTAAGACGAAGGCTTCGCTGGAGGCGGAGCAAAGGGCCATCAAAAAGATGGAAAAATACCAAGCTGACCTTCACTGCCAGCAAGCCGAGCTCGAGGAAGCTCGCCGGACACTCGCTTCCCTGGATGAGGAGCTCGCCCGGGCTAGGGATGAAGTAAAGATCCTCCGGGATCAAAGCCAGTGGAACTCGGAGGAGTGTTTGAGGCTCCGCCAGGAGGTCGCTGCCAAGGCCCTGGAGGTCGCCGAGCTCAAAAGCCGCTCAGATGCCACTATCACGACGGAGGAGTTGGAGCTCGCCAAGTTGGTCGCCACAGACCAAGGTTACGTCCTGTGCTTCACCGAGGTTATCTGCTCCTTCCAGTGGGCGAGGATAAATAATGATAGCGAGTGGGAGACCCTCGTTAGTGAGTTCGACGATTGCCTGTCTAAGGCCAAAATCCCCCGGCACAGAGTTGAACATAGGGGACCTCGCCGGCTATGGGATCAACCTCGATGCAGCTCGCTAGAAATTTAACATCATCCAGACACACGAGGTCCTGACTGCCGAGGTCGCCAGAGATGCTGAGGGCGAGGGTCGGACCCCACCCACTATGGAGCAAATGCAGGAGGCCCTCGGGGATACGATGCTCAACATCAGCGAGCTCGACACCAGTGGGCTCACTGGGAACATTACTTCGGAGGTCGAGCTCGCCCTCCCGACTGGCCAGGTCAACGTCCACTCCGCCGAGGTTCCCTCCGATGCCCCCGCAGCTCCGGGGACTTGAGCTTTTTCCCCGCTTTTTTAGTTTAGCTTTTATTTTTCAAGTTGTGGTAGGTCGCCGGGTTACATAGCTCGCCCAGAAGGAGCTCCATTTTGTAGTTTCTGATTTTTTGTTTAAGTAGATGTAGCTCGCCGGGCATGTGCAGCTCGTCCAGAAGGAGCTTTTTGTAGTTCAAAGATGGCTAGCTAGTCGGCCTTTGTGGCTAGTACCACTACTTATACTTAGAAATTTTTCAAGTATATTTTTGGCTTGAAAATTTCATAAGTATTTTTGAATGAAGATCATTTTTTGTCCAACTCTGTTTACTTATGTTTTCGCTCCTTACGTTGCAATTTTTAAATAGCTCGTTTTTATTTATTCTTCTGGTACATAACTGTTTGTCTTACTCTACTTTGAGAAGCGAATCGTTCGTTTTACGTCACTTACGACCACGAATTGTACCTCTGTTTTAAGAGTCAGTATTCTTCGTCTTACACCACTTAAGGCCGCGAATTGCTCGTCTTAAACCACTTAGGGCAGCGAGTCTCTCGTCTTAAACCACTTAGGACAGCGAGTTGTACTTCGTTTAATTCACGTTGGGCGATTGGGTTTCATGAACCTTGCCTTAGACATTTTTCGTCTTTTTTGCGAATTTTTCTAACTTGTGGCAGTAGGTGTTTGGCCACCCTTTAAGAAGGATACCTTCGCGACCTGGGGCGCTTTGGTCTTTGCCTTCGAGCTTTCTAATTACAACGTTTGGGACCTTGGTTCTTGCGCATTATGAGTTTTTGAGTATTTGGGCGAGCTGGGGCTGGCGAGCTTCCTTGGGTAGTGGGCGACCTGAGGTAGCTCGCATAGTTGGCGGGCTACGCAGGTCCAAACACTTGGTAAATTTTCTAACTTCACAAATTTTCTAACTTTTTATAGCAACGTAATTTACACCGGTTGCTATCAACATTTCTGATGCGAACCTTCGACTAGTCTATTACAGGATTCTAGTATATTGGTAGAACTTTTTCAGGTGGGCCGCACTCCAGGTGTATGACGAGGCGTTGCCTTCTGCGTCTTCGAGATCATAGGTGCCGTTTAGCCAGGCCGCGGTAACTAACCTTTTCGTATTTTTGCACATTTTAGAAATCAAGCAAATCTACCCAAAAGCGGATGGGTAATTGTAGTATTGCAAGATACGACCAAGTAGTTATCGACCTAGGATTTAGGAGTGTAGTAGAGCCCCAAGATTGTGTGTTGTCATGATACTATAGTGACTAGCAAGGTTTGACACAAAATATAAACAAGCAACAATTAAACTAGAAAGCAATTAAAACTACCAACTAACTAACTTCCGAGAAAGTGCAAGAGAGATGTATGCTTCGGATGTTTTCCTTACAATTTCGATCAATGTTTCTCACAACTTAACTATCTATCATTTGCTATGTTCTTGGAATGAGTTAAAGGCTACCACAAAACATTTGAAGACCAATCCCTTTTGAGGCTTAGGTGATCAAGCAACATGATTAGTTCCTAAGGTAGTGAATTATAGAAAGGTTCAACACGGTTACTAATCCC
Source organism: Prunella vulgaris (assembly GCA_026898435.1). NCBI lineage: Eukaryota > Viridiplantae > Streptophyta > Magnoliopsida > Lamiales > Lamiaceae > Prunella > Prunella vulgaris. The sequence goes on from JAPKLY010000027.1 coordinate 301,286, forward strand.
TATAATTCTCCTCTCACCAAATTCTCAAATCCTCGATTAAAGAACCTAATGTCTATTAATAGTGATCTAAGTCATCTACCCCTCTCGGCGCAATAGATTACTAGTTTAGTCCAATTAATCAAACAATCTTTCCCTACAAAGCCAATAAAATACACACCCAACTCTCATTGTAGCATATACCCATCAACTAAGAGATACTAAATATATTCAATTACACATTAATAAAAAGACATAGTCAATCCCATAGCAAAATCAAGACAATCAAATCATGATCACACTAATTTCTATCACAAATCAAACACCCAAAGCATAGAAAAGTTAGCCCATGGCTAATAACAACAAACTCATAATCATAACACTAAAATAAAAGATAAACAAGAACATCACCATTAAAGCTTAAATAAAAGAACAAAATCACCTCTATGGTTCCCAATGTCTTCACAACTTCAAGAAATTAAAGTGTCTAATCAAAAGCTAACTATAAATGCAAGAAAATTAAATTCCTAATTTAATGTGTGTAGTGCGGTGGGGGGGGAGAGGAGCTCACCACAAATGGCGAAGAAAACCAAGCTGCTCAAATCCCTAATTGCTCTCCAAAACCCTCCTGTCTATCTCCAAAACATACCAATGCTGAATATATAGGCTGCCTTTCATTCCTGTAAAAATGGGCCAAGGCCCAATTCTCCTTCCACGTGGCAGAAATCAACTGCACAAAATTCTGATTTTTGTTGTTGCTCGACCGAGTTGGGTTGCTCGAGCAAAAGTGCTCGAGCAACTATTTTTGCAAATTCGCCTTCGTAAATTCCTTAAGGGTACGTTTGTTTTGGAATTAAGAGGGTCATGGGAAATCATGATTTTAAAATTTTGAGATGTGAAAACCTTTATGAATAATAAAAATGTGTGTTTATTTTAAAATTTTAGTAGGGCAGGATATTATTTTATGTCAAATCAAAATGTGATAATGATTGATTTTATAGGTATAATAATAGGTATTTTATGAGTGTTGTGTTGGAAAGAGTAATAATAAATTTAATAGGTATTTTTAGGTGTGGATTGAGTTTGGGATGTGAAATCCGGATGTTACATCCCAAACTCGTGTAGAGACGTGATCGCAAAGTCCTACGTCCATCCGTGCTAGTCCCAAAACAAACATACCCTAAAAGAGCTCGATCGAGCATTCTTGCACGACCAAAAATGACGATTCTTAAAATCGGATAGCAACTCTTCCCTTCAGCGACTTTTTCAATTGACAAACACCAAAACGATTTACCTCTTTCTCTTTTGCGATTTTTCAAGGTGAGCACGACTTTAATCTTTCCGGCCAAAAGGTTGAGCAAGGGCTGTGAACGGACCTTCGACGACGGCTTCCCGGTGAAGCTGTGCGGATTCCGGCGAACTGGGAACGAACGGCTTGGCGAGCTGCTGCAGTGGCCATTAATTCCAGCGAGGCTTTAGCAGAGAACGACGGCTGAGGAAGGACTCCGGCAGATGGGCGGCGGCCATTTCGGCAACAGGGGAGGCGGGATTCGGCGGCTTCTCCGGCGCGATGGCGAGTTGTTCCGGCAAGGGAGGCTGAGGAGCGAGACGACGGCTGCTGTGGTGGCTTCAGGTTCGAACTCGGGCACCAGCGTCGATGGCGGACTCCGGCGGCGAAGGGCGGCGAAGGGCGGCGATGGGTTGGCGGCTGCGAGCAGGAGCTCCGACGAACAGCTTCCAGACGTGTGCGGTGTCGATCGCTGCAGGCGGGGGCGTGGGGATGGTGGCTTGCGGATGTGACTTCGACGAACAGAGGAGACAAAGACTTCCTCTTCCTTATCTTCGATTTTTCCGGTCAACAAGGAAGTTGTGTATGTGGCTCAAGGATGATTGAATTTGGTGGAGGACAAGAGGCCACGTATTCACTGATTTTTCCTTGGTCAAATAATGTGCAGCAAATCTCAGCTGCTATCCAACTTTCATAACTTTGAGCTTCTGTTTTGGGCCTTGAATTAAAATTGGAGCCTACTTAATATTCCAAATATTTAGTGAGCCCAACTATCTTCCCGTCTCTATTCTTGACTCATCCCGTCAATTGACTCCAAAAATATAAATATGCATTTTGCTCCAAAAATCACAAATTTCCTACAAAATATCAACAAATGTATTTCTTGGCCATTAAGCACAATTAAATCAATTTTGAAGATAAAAATGAATGAAATCCTATGAATTTAATCAAATAAAGCACCCTAAAAAATGAGCAATTCTCACACTAATCAGTAACCCGGAACGGTTCTTCCCAGTTTGACCCAAACACACCTGGTGGGGCCATCGATTTCTTTTTCAGCACCAGGTCCCCAACTTTGAACTTCCGGTCGCGGACCTCGGAGTTGTAGTACTTTTCTGCTCTGCGCTTGTAGGTGGCGTTCTTTATTTCTGACGAAGCTCTGGTCTCTTCGATCAGATCTTTCTCTACTGCCAAGGCTTCGTCATTCTTTTCGTCATCATATCCTACCACCTTCCAAGTCTTGTTCTGAACTTCGACCAGGACTACGGCTTCAGTCCCGAAGGCTAGGGCAAACGGGGTCTCTCCGGTGCTGGCTCTATAGGAAGTTCTGTAAGACCACAGGACCTCCGGGAGTTCGTCTGCCCAGCTCACTTTCTTCTCCTCGAGGCGGAGCTTCAATATGTGTTTCAGGATTTTGTTCACCGCCTCGACCTGGCCGTTCGACTGTGGATGGTACGGAGTTGAGTAGTGTTTCTTGATGTTCCACGAACTGCAGAAGTCTCTCAACTTTTGGCCGTCGAACTGCCTTCCATTGTCTGTGATGATCGACTGCGAAAGTCCGAATCGGCAGATTAGGCTCTTCCATATGAAGCCGATCATCCTCTCCTGTGTTATTGTTGTGAGAGCTTCGGCCTCAGCCCACTTAGTGTAGTAGTCTACTGCTACGACAGCAAACTTCACACCTCCTCTACCAGGTGGAAATGGGCCGATCAAGTCGATACCCTATTTCGCGAAAGGCCATGGGCTGAAAATCGACTTCAGTTGGTTGGCTGGGGAGTGAATGTTAGGTGCAAAAAGTTGACACTTTCGACACCTTCGTGCGAAGCTGATGGCATCCTTGCGAAGAGTGGGCCAATAGTACCCCTGCCTGATCGTCTTGTATGCCAACGCTTGCCCCCCAGCGTGACTCCCACAAATTCCTTCGTGGATTTCTTCTAACACTTCGGACCCCTATTTTTTGGTTAGGCACTTGAGCAGGGGTAGAGAGAATCCACGTTTGTAGAGTTGGCCATCCAGTAGCGTATATCTGGCAGCTTGCTTTACTAGCCGGCTAGCTTCCTAGGTGTCCACGGGGGTTGTTCCGTCTGTTAAATATTTTTGGATTGGAGTGCACCAATCTTCACCATCTTCACTGTCCTCCTGCCCCCCACTCGAGGTTTGATTTATCTTGTAATCGAACGTCGAGAGGTTTTTCAGTGTGTTGATTACAACCTCCGTGAATTAGGCTTCACCATTGCTGGTAGCTAGCAGGGCTAGGGCATCAGCTTGCGTGTTTTCTAGCCGCGGTATTTGATTGATGTAGACCTGCGTGAACATCGAGATTAGATGTGCGGCTATCTTTTGGTAGGTCATCATCTGCTGGTCTTTTGCCTCATACTCCCCCCGGACTTGGGATATTATTAAATGGGAATCTCCGAAAACTTGAAGATTGGTTGCCCCCACAGCTAATGATAGCCTAAGTCCAGCTATCAAAGCTTCATACTCCGCCTCATTGTTGGTTGCTCGAAAGTCGAACCGGATTGCGGAGGTGAAGACTTGTCTGTCCGGGCTGATCAGGACTACGCCGGCGCCCGCTGCCACGCTGGTTGATGATCCGTCAACGTAGAGATGCCACGGAGCTATACGTCCCCTCGTCGGATCTTGTGGAAAAGTTAGCTCGATAATGAAGTCTGCAAGTGCTTGTCCCTTGATCGCTGTTCGGGGTGCTTAGGTTATACCGTATTGGCTGATCTCTAGTGACCATTTCAGCAGGCGTCCGGCGGTGTCTGGGCGCTGTAATATTTGACGTAGTGGGAACATCGTCAGCACTTCTACTGGGTGGTCAAAGAAGTAAGGCCTCAATTTTCTAACACTCATCACCAGTGCATAAGCCAGCTTTTCCGTTGGGGTGTATCGCAACTCAGCTTCGTGTAAGACTTGGCTTACATAGTACACTGGTAGGTGTGTTTTCGCCTCTTCTCAGACCAGGACAGAGCTGATGGCCACCTCCGACGCGGCTAGGTATATGTACAGCTTCTCTCTAGGTATCGGCTTTGACAGGACCTGCGTATCTGCCAGGTATGCCTTGATGTCTTCGAAGGCTCGTTGGCATTCACCTGTCCACACGAAGTGGTTTTTGAGGTGGAGCTTGTTAGCTTTGGCCGCCTCTTTGTACCTCCGTGTGTTTGCCTTAATTACCTCGAAGAATGGACGATTTCGGTCACCGGACCTGGAGATGAATCTGTTCAGAGCTGCCATGCACCCAGTCAGTCTTTGGATTTTTTGGACGGAATCGGGCACACCCATCTCGATTATACATTGGATCTGCGTCGGGTTAACCTCGATTCCGCATTGACTAACTAGGTGTCCCAGGAACTTTCCAGAATGTACGCCGAAGCTGGTCTTCTTGGGGTTTAACTTCATGTTGTAGTGGCGTAGTATGTCAAAGGTCTGTTTTAGGTGGTCTAGGTGGTCCTCCTTTCTCAGACTCTTGACAACTATGTCATCTACGTAAACCTCCATGGACTCGCCAATGTGTTGGTCGAACATTTTATTTACCAACCTTTGGTAGGTAGCCCCGGCGTTGATGAGTCCAAACGGCATCCTCTCCCAGCAATACATGTTCTTGTTAGTGTAGAACATCGTATGTTCCTGGTCATCTGGGTGCAAAGCTATCTGGTGATAGCCAGCAAAAGCGTCCATGAATGTCATCATCTCATGGCCTGCGGTGCTATCCACTAGCTGATCAATGTGAGGTAGTGGGAAGTTGTCCTTCGGACATACTTTGTTCAGGTCCGTGAAGTCGATGCAGAGCCTCCACGTCCCATTGTGTTTCTTCACCAGGACGGGGTTCACGACCTACTGCGGACACAGAGCTTCTTTGATGAGTTTGTTGTCTAGTAACTTCTCCACCTCAACAGTTAGAGCCGCGTATTTGTCTGGTCCATACTTCCTTCGTTTTTGACGTACGGGTCTCCTCGTCGGATCTATGTTGAGTCTGTGGCAAGCATGTTCCAACGGGATCCCCGTCATGTCTTCATGGGACCAGGCAAACACGTCTAGGTTGGACATCAAGAACAACTCCATCCTCGACCGGTACGGTTCAGGTAACTCAGAACCAATGAAAAGTTCCAAGTCCCTTTCCGGGTCCACCGGGAGTACCGTTAGTTCCTCTATGGGGGTGGCTTTCCTCTTATGATTTTTCCACCTCGGGTCGCTGATGAACTCGTCTCACTCCTCTTGTGACATCTGCGCAGGTTCGTGACCTATGCACGGCTCGAGGTCATCGGGTTGGCTTTCAGCTCGGGCAGATTCATCAACTGTCAATACCTCCGGTGGTCTGTCAACTTGGGATGGTACGGTGACCTAGGGAGTTGGGCCAACGTCCATTGGTGTTGGTTCTTGACCTCCCGCAGGTCCCCCACCTTGGGCTTCGTCAACCACCCCCATGGGAGCAGGTTGCTGTTCCTGCGCAGGTCCCGACACTTGCGCATCCCAACGCTTGGGTCTCCTCCAATCCCTCCATTGGTGCCGGTTGTGTGTCTTGCGCAGGTCCTGTACCTTGGTTGATTTCCGATAAATCACCTACCTCCATCATCTCAGTTTCGATCGAGATGACGTCTAGGATGTTTGGCTCGTCTGCTGGAATCTGTACATCCTCTTCAAAGATATGGACCTGCGTAACAGACTTTTTGACCCGGCCGTCTTTGATTTGGAGTAAATATTCTCGGGCCTTTTTCTGGTCACCCTTTAAAGTTCCGGCACCTTTTGGAGTTGGGAATTTCAAACAGTAGTAGTAGGTCGAACACGCCGCTTTGAATTCATTAATAAACGGGCGGCCAAGGAACCCGTTGTAGGAGGACTGCTGGTCGACAACTAGGAAATCTATGAGCCTAGTCAGCCTCCGCTCCGGGTCCTCGGCCGATACAAGGTGGACGATCAACCTAATGCTACCTAGGGGGACGGTTACAGCCTCTCCGAACCCCACTATCTTAGCATTGCTAGGTTCTAGATACGACTCAAAATCACCTAAGGCAGTTAAGGTGGATTTGAAGAGAATGTTGGTGAATGCACCGGTGTCCACAAGTAGTCTGTGAACTCGGACGTTCATGATGTTGGCGGTTATCACCAACGAGTAATTGTGGGGCGTCAGTACCCCTTCCAGGTCCGCTGAGGAAAATGTCAGCTCATTAGTAAGTTGTGTGACGGACCTGGTTTATGGCCCGAATTTCGGCCTTCCTCTTTCTCTTGGAGATGGAGGATCCCCCATCTTGGAGACCTCCGGTAGCTCCGATCTCTTCCTCGAGAACCAAGAGCTCTCGGGTGGGCTCCATGTTTTGCTGAGGTTGGGAGGTGCCCTCCGTCTGTTCTGGGGACCAGGTTGGTCCGCTTCCTCATTCTCATCATCGTAGGTTGCCCTCCTCTCGAACCTTGGCCTCTTAGCCGGGGCCTTCTTCACGAACTCGGCCAGCCTCCCCTCCTCATAAAATTTCCAGAGCTGTTTGAGGAGGTCTCTGCACTCGCTGGTGAAGTGGCCGATGGCTCCTCCACCTCGGCTCCTCCAGCAGGGCCTTGTCTTTGACAGCTGTAAAGACGTGGTCGACGGAGACGGTGAGGACCTGGTTGAGCTTTTCCTTGAGCTCGTCCCTGTCGCCAAAGACCTTTAAGTTCCGGGGGGCCTTGTATGTGCCCGCAGACTTATTCCCGTAGGGCTTCTTCTCTTCCAGGGCACCAACTTCTTTCAGCAGTGCCTCCTGCATAGCCACGAACACCCCCGCCTTGTGGCGGAATTCATTGTAAGTGTTCGGACATGCGAGGTGCATCTCCTTCCAGAGGTCGGTGCCCTTCCTGAGCCCGGCCATCACCGCGATGACCTTGGTGTCCTCGCTCACTGGCTCGCCCTCCAGCAGTATTTTATCGAACCTCTCCAGGTACTGCTGGTCGGTCTCGTTCTCGCCTTGGTGGATGTTGGCGAGACGGTGTTTCTGGGTAAGGTAGGATCCGGGTTTTGGAGGGGATAACTTGCAGCAGGTCGCCGAGGTGGGGGGAGGTCGCCGAGGTAATGGTCTTCAGCCAGCTTGGGTGAATTTAGTCTGGGTTTTCATCTAGCGTTGCGTGCAACGAATTATCCGAAATTCAGTTTATTCGAGTACACGCGTGCGTTTGAAAACTTTTCCCGTGCAAAATTTGGGAAATCCGGAAATTTAGATTTTCGTCCGGAAATCTGGGTTTTCGTTCGAAGGAATGAATATGTGTGTGTATCTTCAAGTGTTCTTGAGTTTTATCAAGAACACCTTCAAATCTTCAAATCTTCAAACAAACCCTAACTTTTTGTTCTTGAAAAAATTTTAATTTTTCAGATTCGAGCGCACCCTCCTTCTAGCGCCAAATTGTTGATAGAATTTACTGACGATGTTTGTTTATGTGGCTTTATAACATATGCAATCCTATCAAACAATAATCCAAGATTTGGTGTTCTTTGTATTCTTGAGGGGATGATATATAGAGAGAGAAAATGGAGAGTTTAGAGAGAGAAAGTAAAGTGTAGGATTGTCTTAGAATTGTTCGAGATGTTACAAGAGAGGTCTTATTTATAGGTGTGTGAGTGTGAGACGGCACCTTACGAGCCTCTTTGGCTTCCGGTGTTGACGAAGGTTCCGCACCTTCGTCTTAGTCCCTCACACTGCTCCCTATACCATGCCTCATCCTACTACCTTGTCCTAGACTAGATGGACCTCATTAAAAACCTTCCCGTAAACCACCCTTGTGGACAAACCGGACGGAGAAAAAAAGAGCGCAACCATCGGGGTCCTACGAACTACGGGGCGGGCTCCTGGGTGAGCTCCTGTGCCTTTGCGCCCCCAGGATCATATGGTGACGAGTGATGCTCGAGAGCTCGACGAGCTTCTTCGCCGACCTCTCTTCCCAGGTAAGTCCAAGTATCCAGGCGAGCTTCTTCTCTTGCAGGTAAGCCGAGGTCGGCATCTTGACTCCTTGAGGCATGTTGGCGACCTCTTCAGTCTTAGACTATTTAATTTCTTAATCTACCTCAGGCAGCTCGCCCATCAACAAATTACTATCTCCGTCCCATAGGAATTTTCACCCTACGAGATGACAGATTTAAAAATAAATATGTTTTATATATAAAGTACGCAAATACTTAGGTGCACTGGGTGCATACCATGCACTTGAAAATTAATTTTAATTTTGACTTTAATTTTGAATTTTTGAAAATAC
>JAPKLY010000027.1:309774-320282 GCA_026898435.1 Prunella vulgaris
ATAAATTATTATTTGGTATTACTCACTTATTAATTTATATTTTAACCAACATTTAATCTTGACATTGTCATATATATATATATATTCTAAACCCTACATTCAATCTATTGGTACTGTTTAATTTGAACTCAGGAATACAAAAAGGATGTCGTGATATCTGTTGGTGCATTTCTTGATGTTAATTCGTTGAAGACATTCTCAGTGCAAGGAATCGTTAGACCTCCAATGGGATGATTGAAGCCAAATTCTTCTTCAGCAAATCTTGATCGCTTCGCTGCGGCTTCTTCCGAGAAGGGGGTGAGTATGCATGTAAATTATCTTAGTTGTGTGCAAATTTATATGAAACGTCCAAATAAAAAAAATATACAAATTTTTGTAAAACAAAAAAATATAAAATAAATTTATAGATATATAATAGGATGAATATGTATTTTAAATTAAATGTAATGTGTGCACATCCAAAAAATAAATAAAATGATAATAAATACACCTCTCGTTCATATGTATTCATCCTAAAATAAATACTCTATTTATTACTATTAGAGATGTTAAACGGGCTAGTCCTAACTCTATAAGGTCAGTCCTAACGGGCGTCGGGCTAAACATGTTAGGGTTTTATCCGATTTATTATTAACAGTCCTATAATATTTGAGATCTAATTCTAACTCTAATGGTCTTCGGGCTAAACGGGTCATAAATGATAAAAAAATCTAAACTTTAACATATAAACTAAAATAATTGTCATAAAATGTTAATATCTAAACTATAACTTAAATATTGTTCATAATTTCATTAAAATTAATAAAAACAGTTTAACATAATTGCAAAAGTTCGAACGTCAACACTTAAATACTTAAAAGTTCAAATCTAAATACTTAAAATTAATATAACATCTAAATAAAAATTGGAAATACCTTCAATTAATAATAATAATAACTAATAAGTATATTATATATTTAATAGGTAAATATAAAATTTAAAAAAAAAATTATATGCGGGCTAATAGGTGGGCTCGGTTAATCGGTGGGCTAGCCCGTTTAACCCGCGGGCTAATAGGATCGGGCCAAAAAAACCCGGATTTAAACAGGCCAATGAAAACATAGCCCTAAACTTTTGTTTTTCAGGATCAAACGGACCGACTCTATTAGCTCGATCCGGATTAACATCTCTAATTCCTATGATTTTTGGACACATTGAGAATCAGATAAATTGATACCACTGTTATCCTGTAACTTTCCACTAATATTACAAGTTACTTTCCTCCTAACCGTAAAGAGAAAATCAGTCTCCACAAACCTATTTTCTTGATAATCGATGTTGCAAAGTTAAATTTTCTTTTCCAGAACTTAAAAGTATAAAATGAAAATATTTTGGTCCAAATACAAGTTAAAAGGTAGTCTAATAATTTCATATCTTTCAAAAGACTGATATTAGATAATCTTGCAATCTGCTTTTTCTCAATCTAACCCCAGAGAATCAATTAATTTTGGTTAGTCTTCAAGTGTACGTATCCCTAAAGGAATTAAAGACTTGTTTGTAATTTTTATTTTGCATGAAAATGTGTTTTTAAAATTTAAAAATTGGGTGACAACCGCTTCAAAACAAAGCACTTTTAACTATAAAAATAGAGAAGAAAAAAAAAAAAAAAAAAAACAGATAATAAAAGTATAATTATATTTTAGCTCTAATGAATTCTAGTGCTACTCTTTTTTTTTTAATGGAAAAAGAGATGAAGAAGGGATTATGCGTATAGAGTGGACTGTTGAAAATTTATAACAAAAGCTGACAAGGGTCAAATCATGGACGCAGAACACACACCCATGCATTACTTTTCGATTTCTGTTTTCTTATTTAAATTCTCTATTTACAAATCGTATTTTATGTTATTTTTAATAACTTTTAATATGATATAAACTTGCAAGTAATGCTCCTGATTTTATTCTTTCATCCCAACATAAATTTTGCATATTTTTTTAATATTTAATAATAAAATTTACATTTAAAAAATATTTTTATTTTATAAAAATTTACTTATTAATTTAAAATATAAATAAAGCAGTTATTATTAAAATACATATCCAACAAAATATAAAATTTAATATTTATTATTAAATTTAAAAAATTTACTCCGTGTTTGAATGTTTACCAAGCTTTAAAAAATTATAGATAAAATGAATAAGGAGAAAAATTTGTATGAACCCGAGTTGAATTCGAGTTTTTAATTATCACTGTCATGTGTATACATTATCACTGTTAAAAAATTAAGTATATTTTTATATCAGTGATAGTGATTACACATAACAGTTATACGGGTTCATGTGAACTCGAATTCACAAGATACCTACCCAATTAATAAACTTAAAAATATTATGTGATTTATTAATAAATATGTGTTATTTATGAACATAACATATAAAATAATTAGATAATAGTTGAGTGATAATAAAAATAAAATTATTAAAAAATAGAATGAAATGTAAGAGTATAAAATCCTGCAAAATCTTAAAAATCATTAAAATTCTATAAAATTTATAAAATCTGCATGACTTTTTGCAGTTAAAAAAATCTTTTAAAATTCTAATTCAATACACCCCTAAAAGATCATATAAAACATTTAATTACAATTTAAATTATAATTTTTTTTAAATTACATTTTAATCTAAACTTTTGAATATATTAAAAAGAGTTTTAATTTTTTTTCAATTAAAATTTATGTGTAAATATCACGCATGTGCTATATAAGTTTTAGACAGAGGCTGATTTGCCCGTAAATTATAATTGCAAAAAGAAAAGCTCAAAACTCTTTTTTTAACAAGATTTAAAATTTTAATTTAACATATATAATTTCCAAAAAAATGTGATTTTTAAATTGTAATTAAATATAAAATTATTTGCATGATAAGATTCGGGTGTAGTTTAGACCTAAAATAATTAATAAAGCTTGGCAATACAAGGGGTTTTAAGAAAGAGATTTAATTGATTTTTATAGTCTCATATTTTATAATAAACAGATTTGACTATATTTAGATCAAATATTTTTTAGTTTGTTAAAATTAGAATTCCTTTTATTTAAATTTTTATTTAGAATCCAAAATATAAGTAAGGATGTTAATGCTACCTCCTATTGTTGCTTTTTTAGATTTTATATTTTAATCAAGTCTTTTAACAAATTCTAAATTACAAATTTTGCAAATTAACTAAGTACTATTCACTAATCTTATAATTTCCAAATTAATTAGGCACAGATTTTCTGCTCCCTGATTTTCTACAACATGATATGTGCAATAAATTATATTATTAATAAAACTAGCCAAATGTTTACTAAAAGTAACGAAACACAAAAAATGAAATATTAAAATGGATAAATTAAATAAAATCACGAGTGTTTTCATTAAAAAAAAAAAAGAAAAGAAAAGGAAAGAATGGTGGAATTTACAGTGGTGAAAAAGAAATATAGGGGGTGCGTGCGTACTGTGGTAATGGAAAGATAAGGAAAGAAGAAAGAGCAATAATGAAGGGGTGGGATGGGACCAAGTGGCAGGGCGTGGGAGAGGACGAACATGACTTTGTCGGATATTATATTTCTTCTTCAAAATCACCCCCCAATCCTAATCACCCCCCCTTTTCTCTCTCTCTCTCTCCTCCTCCCCCCAGCTTCATTACAAGCAACCAACCTGTCTCTTGTTGGAGACTTCGTTGGCTGTTGGAACCTCTGCAACACAATCACCATTCCCCACCCACCAATAATATTATTTCTTCTTCTCATTCTTATTTATCTACCTTCCTTATAGTGTTACTACTACTACTCACTCCATTAGAGAGATTAATTTTGAGCTGTTTGATTATTTGTTTCTCTTAATTAGGTTAGGTTCTAAATTTGTAGTTTAATTTTGATCATCAGATTTCTCCCTCAATTTTTGCAGGTATCTATCTATCTATTTTCTAATTGATAATTTTTTTCACAATTTATGAGAATCATTATATAAGTACTTAGATTTATGTGGTGTGATATTAATTTTTTTTTTTTTTAATTTGATTACATATTTAGTAGTGCTCAGGGAAAATGTCACACACTGGCGAAGACAACAACAACAACTCTCTGCAAAACCCACTTGACAAAACTACCCTCGACCCGAACGGCGGAGGATCCAAACCCAAACCCGCTGCCCCGAGAATCAGCTACCGGGAGTGCCAAAAGAACCACGCCGCCAACATCGGCGGCAACGTCACCGACGGCTGCGGCGAATTCATGCCCAGCGGCGAAGACGGAACCCTCGAGGCACTAAAATGCGCCGCCTGCACCTGCCACCGCAACTTCCACCGGAAAGAGCACCTCGCCGACGGGATGCTCCACGCCCTCCACCTCACCCCGCCGCTCCCCTCCCCCCACCCCCACCCCCGCCCCGGCGGCTGGGCCCAGCCGGTCCAAATGGCCTTCGGCAGCAACGGCGGCGCCGGCACTGACTCGTCGAGCGAGGAGCTCAACTTCACGGCGTTCCACTCGGCGCCGCCCCCGCCGCCGCAGTTCGGGGCGAAGAAGCGGTTCCGGACGAAGTTCACGGCGGAGCAGAAGGAGAAGATGATGGCTTTCGCGGTGAAGATAGGGTGGCGCATCCCCCGGGAGGATGACAGTGAATTGCAGAGGTTTTGCGCGGAGGTGGGAGTGAAGAGACAGGTGTTCAAAGTGTGGATGCACAATAACAAGATCACTTCTTCCAAATCAACCCTTCAGGATTTCTGAGTTTTATCTTTTGATCTCATTATTAGCATGTTAATTAATTATTTAATTAGTTCTTGTTGGATTTTATGTTCATAGATGGATGGCGTACCAACTGCAGGTTGCTTTGCATTGCATGCTTACGTTAGTAATACTAATAATTAGTTATAATTAATGTTCCATTTTCCCCTAATTCTTAATTAATTTTGGGGTTTCTTGTTAATTGTGGTCTGAAAGAATTTATTGCTGCTCTTAATTGAATGGGAATGTCGCATAGGTCATAGGTGCTGTATGTTGAGGTAGTAGCACATGACCTCTTTCATTCTAAGCCAAACGATGAATTTCAGCTCCATCACACTTTTCTCTCTAATAATTTCAATCTCCCAATTAATGGTGCTTGAAGTGAATATTGAATATATTATAATGATATCAAAAAATTTAATTTGCCTTTAGAAAGTTTTTTCCCTAAATAATTACAAAAAAATTCACATTTTAGAGACCGTCTTCAGATCAGTCGTTTATTCAATGCGTAAGCAACCAATTTACGATCATATTGAATTGGTGCTCACGAAATTCGAAATTAGTGACGGTCTTAAACATTAGGTGCTAATAGAACAAAAAATAGCGATAGCCTATTAAGATGGTCCCAAAATCGACAAATTTAGCAATCACCTTAGCGTCTCAGAATTTAAAAACCAACTTAGCGACCGTTTAGGTGGTCGCTAAATATTTTTCACGTGGCTGTTACTATATATAAAACACATGCGAAAATCTTTTTGTTCAGGGATTGTCACACCGCCTTTGATCCACATATCATAAAATAGGTTGGACATTAATGGTCGACAACTTTGAGACCGTCTTTGAGCTTCATTTTTTACCACTTGCATAAATAGGCGTGACCAATATTATTTTTCACACACACTATTCCCTCCTGCCAACTGTTTTCCTCCGCCGTCTGCCGTTCGCATCTACTGTCAATTATGTACAGTAAATTTTCAATTATATATATATATATATATTGTATATAATTAATTAGATATGCATGATTATATATTCAACTTTTGTATTTTATTGAATTTAATTAATTGATTAAATTTAATTATAATTGTTAGAGAATAATTAATTGATGACTTTAATTAAATGATGATTAGAGTAGTATATAATTTATTGAATTCTTGTTCATATTTTAAATTAGTTGATTAGTTGAGTATATTTAGTAGATCATATTTATAATTAAGTGATTATTAGTCGATAATTAATAAAGATTATTTTATTCAGAATTAATTGTTTGATTGCTTAGATATGTATGTTAGTTCATTAGGATCAACGAATATGTATGTTTTAATTAAATTAAATTTTATTTGAGGTTGAAAATTTTTGTTACAGATGAGTGAGCATGGTGAGAGTCATGGTCAAAGGGAGACGATTGAGATCATTGAAGTCGATCGTTCCTGAGGCCCGATGGGATGGTACAATAATATATATATATATATATATATCATCTTTAGAGGCTGGTCATGCCTTCTAGTCATCCACCTACGTGGTTGGCTCCTCCTCGACTGTCGGCTCTGCATTCTCTTCACGATAATATCTTGTACAGAACTGTCGTCTTACCATTATACCGTTCGATGGGATGTAAGAATTTTTTAATTACTCTTTATTTTTAATTTATATATTATTAATATCAATTTGAAATTTTTGTTGATAAAATTTGATTCCCGGTAATGAGGTTGGCCAGATCATTTTAGAATATATCAAGATGATTTTTTTCTTGATTGGCATTACCTCGTAGACTCTGATACTTAAAAAGAAAAAAAAGGAGTATTTTGAGGAGTTTAAGGTATAAATACCTAATTTATACCATATTTTATGTTTATTAATTTTTAAAATATTGTAATTTTTTTTAAATTATGAAAGAGCAAGATCGGTATAAGAATATCGTCTACACTTTGAAGAAGATATGAATGGAGGGATAGGAGCTGCCACTGGAGAGTGCACTAAATGGTCGGTTTACCTGGGACACCTTTGTTCAGCATTGGACAAGTGCTGAATTCCAGGCTAGGTCTTAGAAGGCAAAAAAAAAAAAAAAAAACTACTGAAGGACCCTACAGGGTAAGGAGTCACCAAACATCGAGTTGTTCCCCGATCTATCTATGAGCACTCCCTCACTTTTATAAGTATTTAATTTTTTATACTCAATTATAAATTTTTACATTTTAATATGTAATTATCAGTTTAAATTAATTTATAATAGAAGATGGAGCACGAATGAGAGCTCTCACACTTTGAGAAGCTGAGTTTTAGTTACCAATGAACCAGGTGACTAGAGACTTCACCTATAGCCGCATCACCGACATCTACATAAGTATTTTATGATTTATTTTTAATTAGTTCTTAATTCAACTTGTTAGGATATTTATTAGTTTTGATGATTTCAAAAGAGTTGTAATGGAAGCAGATGTTGTAAGTGAGGATTGTTGTTCCCTGATAGGTTAAGATGGAAGAGTTTTTATTTTAGTTGAAGGGAACTCAGCTGAGGGTGAAGCCTGAAGATCAGAAGACCTTAAGATAATCTTGACGAATTCCACTGAGTATAAATTGACTCTTTTAAGCTGATCAGTAGACTACTCAGTGAAGAGCCTGATCCTGATGATCGGTGCTGGGTCTTATAGATCCTGAAGGTGTTAGGCTATGCAGAAGACTCCTGAACCTAATATGTAACAACTTGATGTCAGGTTCCCTTGAAGATCTTCAAAGTCTCTTGAAGATTGATCTCCTGAAGAAGACCAAGTTCCCTGAAGACAGGTCTATCCTGAAGTCAAGTCTTCTGAAGATCTTCAAGTCAGCTGAGCTAAAGAGGAGAAGCCTGAAAGTCAGTCTGCCCTGATCAAGTAACATAAAGCAAAGATCTATTAGAGCCTGATGACATGGTCCAATGAGAACAAGGGAATTCATCTAATAAAAGCTGACAAAGGCCTATATTACTCTGGATACGGAGAACTACACTCCAAGATAGTTTGGTTGAATATTACACTGTCCAACTGTAAATTTCAAATCCACACTATAAATTCAAACTCAGCCTCAAGAATTCAATAACATATAGTGAGGATAGGGTGTGGGTGTAGATTCGAAAAGAAGAGTCAAACCATAAGTATCTCCACTCCAAAGAACACAGAACCCATATTAGAATAAAAATATTATAAACGTTCCAAAGTTTAGAGAGATCTTTCCAATCCTAGTTAAAGGCTACACATTGTAAGAAAATTTTTAGCTAGTTGGACGCAAACCAAATTGAAACTCAAATTGAGAGTTAGGTATTGAAGTGAGGTGGATGATCGCAATACTGTAAGGGTTGTGACTTGTGAGTCCAGTTGTAGGTTATTCCTTGGAGCAATGTAAGACCTGATGAGAGGCAGTTTCTTGGAGGAACATATGACTCGTTCTATGCAACTTGACACATTAAAAACAAGCTAATTTCGGGGTGAAGGAATTCCCCTGTTCAATCAGGATAGTGAATATATTAGCTTGAGTTCTCCAAACTACTTTACATATATTAGTTCTATTCTTCTATGTGTTTAAAAAAAAATTAATTTAATAAATTCTTAAAATTTATTTTGGCAAACGTGAGACCACAGTAAAATTAAATTCTAACTATATTTTATTCAATTTTAGAACAAGATGAGTGACTCCCTTGTCGAGGCCCAATTGCAGTACGTACCTATCCCGGAGAACCTTACTCCTACCCCAATTAACGAGGACCACATCTATGTGGATAGGATCGGGCGGACACATTAAGGTCGTCTGACTATCCTAATAAAGTAGTTTCTCTGCTTCGATCGACTGTCAAATCTGCGAATTAGAATTTGTGGAGTTGGGTGCAAAATATCTCCCAAATTAATGGTGTTCTGGTTCCTCGACGTCCTTCTTGTCCTCCAATCAATTTTAAAAGCATAAGTTGTAGGGATAGTCATGGTGAGAATGAGGGTGGTGAGGATGAGTTTAGGTCGGACGAATGTTGAATACTTTATTTATTTTCTTGTTGAATGTTTATTTGTGGTATTTATGTATATACATTGGATATATTAATTACCTCAAATTTATTTTTATGTTCTTATAAATAATTAAATGCATAAAAAATTAGCAAGTTAAAAAATTGTAGTAGTATAAAATCTTAAATTTACAAAATAAAAATTAAAACTGGTGAAATATCTATATAAATAAATTAGAAATAAAAATGAATTATTTTGATGAATTTTTTAAAATGTGACTTAATTTACACTTATATATAATTAAATACATAAAAAAAACTAAAAATTTGTAGCTGTGTAAAACCTTAAATTTACAAAATAATATTTTTTTTGAAATATCTATATAAAAAAATAAATCTGATGATTTTTAAAAATATATATATAACTCAATTTGGACTTATATATACAATTATATGCATAAAAACTAATAAATTTTGAAGTAGCGTTAAACTTAAATGTACAAAATAAAAAAAAGTTAATGAAATATCTATATAGACGAATAAGAAACACAAAGAAAATTAATTTGATGAATTTTAAAAATATATGACTTAATTTGGATATATATACAATTAAATGCATAAAAATTAATAAATTAAAAATTTGTAGTAGTGTAAAATCTTAAATTTATAGAATAAAAGTTGGTAAAATATCTATATTAAACGAATTAGAAAAAAATTAATTTGAAAATATTATATGAGTCACTACTATAAAACTGGTGGCTTGTTGGCCTAGTAGTTTGTGCTCCGCCAGAACCCGTCATGACACGAGTTCAAATCCATCTAATCCTCTCTTTTTTATTTATGCGATAATTAGCAATCGTCACAGATGATCGCTAAATTTTATGTAGCGACCACTTCAGGCAGTCGTTAATATTAAATAAATTAATTAAAAATTAAATTTAAGATCGCCACAATTCTTTGAACAACTTGTAAATAAACAAAAATATAGCAAATAAAAATTCATCCAAAACATCTAAAAATTATATAGGAATGAGCACGAATTTGATAAGAATATGATCATAATCACACTCTCAAACTAGAATATTTTTTAACATGATATGTGCATTTCTTTGCACAAATTTGTGTCTTTCCTTAGTCCTGCCATGACTGCTACTATCTTGGTATCCTCACTCACTGATTCCCCTTCCAACAAGATTTTGTCGAACCTTTCAATATATTGCTGGTCTGACTCCTCACTTCCTTGAGTTATGTTCGCGAGTTTGTGCTTTTTGGTGAGATAAATCCCGTAGCCGGAGAAATACAACAAGAATTTCAGGGCAACTTTCTAAAAGATTTTATGGACCCAGGTGCCAAGGAAGAAAACCGTTTATAGGCTCTGTCTCCAAGTGTTAAATGGAAATTTCGGCACTAGGTAGTGTTGATATGGCGAACTAATACATCGGTTTCAGAAATAATCCCCAAGGCTTACCAGGTCTCCAGAGCTCATCCGAGCTGGGGAAGGACCAGAGCTCGCCCGCATGTGGAAGGCCCAGAGCTCGCCTGTGGAAGGCCCAGAGCTCGCCCGACTGTGGTCCATCACTGTGCGATACTCTGGAATCTGGTCAAGGCTCGGGAGCTCGCCCTTTGTCAGCAGAACCCCGGTGATGCACTCTTTTTCCCTCCGTCCGGTTTATCCACAAGGGTGGTTTACGGCGAGGTTTTTAATGAGGCCCATCTAGTCTAAGGCATAGTAGTAGGACGAGGCATGATAAAGGAAGCAGTGTGGGAGATCAAGACGAGGGTAAGGAACCCTCGTCAACACCG
>JAPKLY010000027.1:320292-331614 GCA_026898435.1 Prunella vulgaris
TATTGTTTGGTAGAATTAATCCGTCGTAAAGCCACATAAACGAACACAATCAGTAAATTTTATCAACAGGTAGCATTAGACACTCCCATTGATATCATGAAGTCGGTGTACTGGAAGATATTTACCTTGGGATCAGATTCTCCCTCGTACAAGCTTATTGCGGGAAATTGAATTTCTTCTTGATGAGAGCTTTTAGGATTGCTGGGAACAATGGAGATGTGGGTAGGGAGGTCAGGCTAATCCCCCCTGTTTTGCTCGTCACCTGCTTACACAACTCTTCAATTGCTCTGTTCAAAGTTTCTAGGTCATCATTTGGAGCCACCACTAGTGGAGGCTATTCAAGTGTTGTTGCTCGAAGGCGAGCAACCTCTTGTAGGCCCTCGCTCTGGGGTGGCTCTCTAGCAACATGTTGCAGGTTGCTCACGCCATATGGCCCTACTAGGTCCGTAGCTGGTCTCCTTAACCTCTCTTCCACTAGTCTCCTAGTTAGTGGTTCTGTTATTTCGATGTGCTGGGGCGCGCGAGCAACTTCTGTTCGCCCTCCAGCGTGTATATTTCCCAATCTTTCTCTTAGACTTGATCTAGACCTTCCCAAACTAGATTATTCAACTACACTTTCTGGTTGCGCCGATTGTGGTCTCAACCTATCACTCATCTTAAGTTTACCCTGGGACTCATGGTGGCGAGCACGTCCACTGTTCACCTTCTGTTCTGTTGCTCTTTCTGAAGCCCTGGTCACGGCGCGAGCAATTTTTTGCCTTATTTCAGTTTGGCTTCTTGTATGACAGGTTGGCGAGCAGCTTGTATCTGTTGCCTCTGGAGTTTGTGCAACAATGCTATTGCACGCTCAATGTCCTCTAGAGTCTTCAACATAGACTCCAAAGTTGTATCTATTCTGGGCTCTTCTACGACTCTTGTTAGAGCTAGTGGTTGGGATGGCCCGGCCTCCGTCTCGTGTCTCCTAGCACCTCTTCCTCTCTATCTCCGGGTAGTTGAAGTAGTTCATGATTCATCGTGAGACATGGTTATTTCTATGTTCTTTGCTCCAAAGAGTTAGGGTTATTGTCTTTTTGCTGGTTCAAAGCCTTGTATTTTTCAGGTTTTTCAAGTCTTCAAATCTGGAGATTTTCAGATATTTCCTCCCAAGAATATACAAAGGTAATAATCAAAGATGGCCAAAATTTTCTAGCCTTGTGTGTACGAATCTCGCAACTTAGTTAGTTTTCAATTCATACACACATGCATTTTAAGTTGAGTACTCCAATTACTAGTCGCATTCTCACTTTTTAGCTTCAAATCTTCGAATGTTCTTGAATATATCAAGACCACCTTCAAATCATCAACACTATTTTTTCGAAAAAATTTATGGGCCAGAAGTTCGAGCCCTCTTTCTAGCGCCAGAAATATTGGTGATTTTTCCTAATTGAAGTAATTAATGTGGCTAATTAAATTTAGTAATCACCAAACACTTTGCTGGAATGAGATGTTTGATCTTCGAATTAATATGTAGAAAGAAAGACTTATGTACAATAATTTATCTCTTGTATTATGAGGGTGAACTCTCTTTATTTGTGTACATCTATTTTATTTATACATTTGCATGTCGATGAGATGTCATTATTATAGTTGACAGGGTCTAAATATGTGACAAGTGTCCAAACACTTGTCACATTAACCTTAATACAGTTGTAAATAAGCTAATTTTATTAAATACATCCAGATGAGTTGTGTGGTCACCTCGTGGTGCTTTGTAGATGATCGGCGAGCAGCTTTAACTTATTTGTCACTGACAACCTTTATGGTGTAGGTGTCGCAAGCAGCTTTATAACATTGTATTTATTATATTAAATATGACTAATTTAAATAGTAAAAAAGTTAATAGTATTTGATACTCTTATATAATAATAGGGGTGATTACAATGTGGGGCTTTTTTAAGAGCCGAAACACATGGAGGGACATCAATTTCCCTTACTTACAAATAGAGTTTTTGCCCCAAATCTTGATATATTAATTGCTATGAAAATAGTACCATTGAGTAGCTTTTTATTATTTGACAAGATGTTTACTTTTACACTTTTTAATACTTTTGCATGTCTTCATTCTTGTCAAACCAGATTTTAAAAAATTTCCTTCATATTGTGTCTCATTTCTCTCCAAGAAACATTTCCCAAAAAATCTCATTGGAGAAAAATTTCGGCCATTATTAATTCATCTCCGGCGATCACGACAGTACTTTAGAATATGTATCTGTACTTTTGAGATTTTTTCGATACTTTACATGAAACTGTTCCACTTTTTTTTATCGTCACTATTCATGATCCTTTAAATTTTTCGATCATCTTTTCCGGCGATTCGCGATAGTACTTACGAGTATGAATCAGTATTTTTTAGTATGAATCAGTACTTTAGTATATTTTTTGGTACTTTTGAGTATAAATCAGTACTTTAGTACATTCATTATCAGAATTCTTAAAAAATTGTCCACCTCTTGCTGGAATTCGAACAAAACACAACCATCATCTCCATCTTTCGCCAAGGCCAGAAATCCGACGAAGCCGCTGCACACCTCCATGCCTGAGTCCAAAGCCTCATTGTTCACAGCTACCGTTGGAATCGAAGCTTGATACTGGAATTCATGTCGAAATCCACAACAATTATTCAAGCTTTGCTCGAACGCACGAAGCCATTGCAGGAAAAGAAACTCACATCTGCCCCTGTTATCTGAAACTCCACCCACACCAGAAACCAACCACCACATTGCCTCAAGCCAATCACGCCGAAAATCTCATAGGGCCGCCCACCTCAATGGAAGTTACTGCCTCTATCCGCCGACCACTACCATGCTGGAAAATTTACTCAAAATATCGCCGGAAACTGAAGACAAGCCCAGTCGTACGCTTGGTATCCCGACGGTTGTGGAAGCTTTCATCGGAATCAAAATCGCCTCATCTCGTCGGAATCGCCTCATCTCCGTCGGAATCACAAACACCCATTAAAATTCATTACTGGAGAAGACGAAGTGGAAGCTTTCATCGAAATCACCCTATCTCCGTCGGAATCGCCTCTACCCCCTGCCCCATCGCCACCTACATTGCCTCCACCCCATTGTGAGAGAGAAAGAGAGTTTAGAGTGTTTTCAGAGAGAGAAAATGGTGAGAGAGATGAGTGGTAAGGTTATTCAAATTAAAGTGAATTGGTATGAAGGAGGACCTAGTATTGTAGAGGAAGAATGCTGACTATCAACTGAATACGTGGTACTTGATTTGCAGAAAGGGTTAGAGAAAGATTTGAGGGAATTATTACATTTTGGCTCTTATTTGCACTCAATTTGCCTTTGTTTGTTACTTTTAAAACGGTGAGTTCTAGAATGTATTTTGGGTCTTAGAGGTGTCCTTGGATGTAATAAATTCAAAATAATATGTTATATTTGATCTTAATTTTTTACACTAATAAATTTTTTAATATTCTTAACTCTAATTATTGATACTCCAAACTTTTTTGGACAGTTGTATATAAACGATGTGATAAGAGTATGTTGATATAAAAGTTTGTCATATAAAATTTTAAAAAGATTACAAATGTGTTTGAACTTTGAATAATAACAGTAGTGCATTAGGGGCCAAAGTGAAAAGGTGAAAAAAACGGTTTTCTAATGAGATCCTATCAAACAGGATGAGATCCGATTGAAGGAGGGAGAGAGAGAATTCTGGTGGGAGAGATCATTTTCTCTGAAGAAAGGGAAAACGATTCTTGGGACAAAAACTATTTGTCCTACAATTTGATATTTTATTTTTTACTGCATCAACGTTTAACATATTGATTCAGAAACGACCATTTCAGCACACTACAGTTTACTTTCTCTCTCATCCACTCCAGCTGTCATCGTGAGCTCAATTTCCACTTCAAGAAACCATAAACAAACCCTTCTTTTGTTGGGCATCTTATTTGATTGAAGAAGGATCAGGACTATTTCTGAGTTTTGATTTGCATTTTGTGGGGTGGGTTTTAGTGGGGGAGAGAGAAAGTGAAGGAAAAAGATGAGTTTCAGAGAGGAGGGAGAAGGGGATCTGAGGAAGCCCTTTCTGCATACAGGGAGTTGGTACAGAATGGGTTCAAGGCAGTCTAGTATGATGGGCTCTTCTCAAGCTATTAGAGATAGTTCTATCTCTGTTTTAGCGTGTGTCTTGATTGTGGCCTTGGGTCCTATCCAGTTTGGTTTCACTGTAATGATTTTCTTACATCTTTACTGCTTTTTCTTTAAATTGTTTGATTTATGATTCTCTGATTGGAAGTGAGACTTGTTTTGATGCAAGAAATGGAAATTATTTTGAATTCTGCTGGATATATTTGTAGTAGGATGATTAGCTTCATAGGTTTGATTATCATGGACTTTTATAGCTCCATCTTTCTGTGTTTAGCTGCTTACGAGAATTCACAGGAAAATATAAATCAGAATTCATGTCTAAACAACCAATCTAGACTAGATACAACAGAGTTGGGTTTTATTATAACTTAGATATATCCATAAATCTTGAATATGTGCTACTCTGTGCTGGAGATCCCATTGTTGATTGTGTTAGGTTATTCTTTTTGGTAGTAATATGATTCTAGATACTTACTTGAGCTCATAATCAGGATTTTGGATGAATTATGCTCTTCAGATGAGAGTTTTTCCCTTAAAAAATAGTTTGACTTAGGGCTTCCAATTGACAAACACGTGTATACAACAGGTGCACTGTGTAGCTATGGTATTAGTTATTTTACCAAAAAATACTAGTTAGTTTGTATAGCAGCTTTCAAAGAGTATTACTCCTGATATATATGAATTAGCATCTTATATAGTATTCCTTCCTCCTCCCATGTATATGTGTTCTACTACATATTGATTAAGATACAATCTATATTAATCAGTCCTCTTTCTTCGGTTGCAGTGTGGTTACTCTTCGCCAACACAGTCTGAACTAATGAAAGATCTCAATCTTACAGTATCACAGGTTAGCAACTGCAATTCTTTTCTTGCTTACTGTTATCAGTGTTTGTTAATTTGTATGATAACAACAATGATTTGGGACAGTTCTCCATATTTGGCTCATTATCAAATGCGGGAGCAATGGTTGGAGCAATAGCAAGTGGTCAGATTGCTGAGTACATTGGACGAAAGGGGGTATGTGTTTTCTTGCTAATCTCCGTTATTTTGCATTTTTTTAAAAGAATTTTGTAGTAAAGTATATTGATCTACATTGTTACCTTGCAGTCATTAATGATTGCTGCCATACCTAATATCCTTGGATGGCTTTCCATATCATTTGCGAGAGTGAGATTTTTCTAACTCTTTTATTATCATGGTACTTATTTATTGATAATATTTTCTTATTGGTTTCATTTTTAATTTAGGACGAATCATTTCTTTACATGGGAAGGTTGTTGGAAGGATTTGGTGTCGGAATAATCTCTTACACGGTATATATATATTTTTTTTATCGGTAAATGTTAGTTGTTAGTAGTTAGTAGTTAGAAGTTAGTTCTCTTACACGGTATATATAAATCTGTTTTCTATTTTTGGGAATGTTATTAAATTCCTTCTAGACTTAGAAGTTATTTGCCCTTCTGTAATATGATGCAGGTCCCTGTATACATAGCTGAGATAGCACCACAAAATCTGAGAGGGGCATTGGGATCAGTAAATCAGGTTTTGTCATGTAACTAATTTGTTGGATTTAAAAACGGTTTTTGATTCCACAACTTGTCTACGGTCCCATTTTCGTCCCAAATCTTTTAACTATTCCAATTTTGTTCCAATATTAAAACGTTTGTCAAATTTTGACCCGAAATAGCTTGAAAAGAATCAGTGTCATTTTATGTCACGTGAATGTCCAATTTTGGCCCCAAATTGAATCTTCATGTGACACAAAATGACACCATTTTTTATTTTCCGGCAATGTTGGTGCAAAAATTGGACAATTTTTATAATATTGGAACTAAATTGATATAGTTAATATTTAGGGATCACAATTGACAGTTGACAAGTTATGGGACCAAAAAACTTTTCAACTCAATTCTTTGTTTTATTTGGACCTTTATGCTGCCAAATATGGTTTTGAATTCAACTTTATTTTCTATTATGAAGCTCTCAGTAACAATAGGAATCATGATATCATATCTACTGGGACTATTTGTTGGTTGGAGAGTGCTTGCAGTTCTTGGTAATTCCATATCAAGCTTCTAATTGCTGACTGCTGTTTCGTTTTGTTAGTTGGAACTATTCTTTTATATATTCAAGTTTAGTTGGTTGCTTGAGTAAATTCTCTTTCAATTTGTCATGTTTGGCTTAATCAGTAAAAGCTTTTATTATTGAACAGGAAGTTTGCCATGTCTATTATTGATTCCTGGACTCTTCTTCATCCCGGAATCTCCTCGATGGCTGGTGAGGCGATGACGAACATCTTGGATTGATTATTATATCGCAATACAATTACTAACAAGTAACATGCACATTTTTCTAATAATCAGGCTAAAATGGGAATGACAGATGATTTCGAAGCATCTCTGCAAGTTCTTCGTGGATTCGACACTGATATTAGTATTGAAGTAAACGAAATAAAGGCAAGAACTCTGTTCTGATTCACGTGACATGAAAAAAGATATCACACGAACATACTCCTTAATATAGCATGAATTTTTATTTGATATAATGCATAATATTTTTCGTTTTGTTTTTTGGTGTTTCAGAGATCTGTAGCATCATCATCAAGCCGAAGAACAGCAATCCGTTTTGCAGATCTCAAGCTGAGAAGATATTGGCTACCACTCATGGTATATAGTTCTTTTGAAGGATTCTGATTTTCCTATAGTTATATTGCTGTATTAGTGATTTCTTACAAGGCTTCTCTTTGTCTCTCTCTCTATACTCTACTCTACTCTGCAGATAGGAATTGGCTTACTTGTTCTCCAACAGCTAAGTGGAATAAATGGTGTCATCTTCTATTCAAATAATATATTTGAATCTGCAGGTGTGTTTGGTGTAACATCCTTTCCTAGAAGGGGATGGGCACTGAAGTTTCTATGTTTTAAGTTGTTATTATAGGAACTACAAATTCTTCTGTCAATTATTTTGTGTGAATTGTGTAGAGTAGAGATGTATTTAAAATTTTAAGAATTAAAATCGATAAAAAAAAACACTTCTAATCACAATGAAATTTTATATTTTAAAGTTGGAAACTTATTTTTATATATGTGAATTTTGTAAAGTTGAAATGTATCTAAAATTTTATGAATTAAAATCGATAAAATAAACACTTCTAATCAGAATAAAAATTCATATATTAACGTTGAAATTTTACTTTTATATATGCAATATGAATTTTCAAATTAATGATTATAAAAAATCTTTAATTTGATATATTATATGTTGAAAATGGACTTGAAACAAAAATGTGTGTGGTGGAAAAAAATTAAAAGTTTTCTATTATATATTTAGAATGTGATTTTGGAGGGAAAATAGTAACCTTCTATTTTTGCCAAGCTATTGTTTATATATATATATATATATATATTGATTATTAGTAGTAAATTCTTTCTTCGACATGAGAGACGCATATTCTCATGTGATCTCTACCTGATGACTAGCACTATATCAGACTTGAGTAAATGCGAATCCTGTTTATAACTGCACAAGGGAATCACTCCTTAAGATGCAAAAGTAATTCCCTTAATATTTTCTTGCTGTTTTCTATAATACATTTAATTAATTTTTTTGTAAATTTAAAGGGAACTTTTATTTTTTATTTTGCTGCAACTTGATCAGGAATCAAGTCGAGTAATGCTGCAACCCTGGGTGTCGGGATTATTCAGGTTCTGCTTAGAAAAATGCATTTCTTGTTATTGTTTTTCCACCTTTTATCTGCTTCTCATTAGCTAAATCTAAATGGTTTTTCAGGTTATTGCTACTTCAGTGGCTACATGGTTGGTGGACAAAACTGGGCGTAGAATTCTATTAATTGTGAGTGAGTGAAATGCTTCATGACTTTAAAATGTCTAGAAGTTAACTTACGATTACGAAAATAATCATTTCAGATATCCTCCTCTGGAATGGCCCTTAGTCTAGTGTTGGTTGCTATATCATTCTTTTTAAAGGTATTGCTCTATGATAATTTATTCTAAACGTATATTTTATATTTATATTCTCCTGTTCTGATAATCTGCAATTTGAAATTGTTTCAAGGGTTCCATATCTGAGGAATCTACATTGTATGGATACCTAGGAATCCTATCAGTAGTTGGGGTGGTGGTACGTTTTGTCACAGCTTCACGATCAATATGATGATTTTTTTGAGTAATTTTTCGTGTCTAACTTTGATCGACTGTCTTTTGCAAATGTAGTGCTTGATCATCTCGTTTTCACTTGGAATGGGGCCCATTCCTTGGCTGATAATGTCTGAGGTTCTGTCTTTCTTCTCATTTCATTGACTTCATGAATTATGTTTATAAGTTGCTTGTATTCTTTGGCCCTTGTTTACAAAATATGGACATGTCCCTTTAGCTATACAGACAGAAGCTTTTTCGTGTCAACTGCCATTTTGTTTTAAAATCCATCAGCTACTTTTGATCGGAGTACTGCAAAATCGTCACCCATAATTTTTGATATTGTATCTAGCTCTAGTTCCAGTTCTGATCTCCCCATCACTGATTGGAAACACACGTTCTTGCTTACCTTATTATATGACGGAAAATACTTTTGTGCACAAGTGCAACTGATGCAATTCAAGTGCATTTTAAGTTGTACTTCTTCCGTCCCTTTTTAGATTGCTAAAAAGCCAGTAGAGGGAAGGCTTTTTTTTCCCATGAACTAAAATGACAATAAAGTAACTATACCCTCTAAATTAATCTCTTATTTACATCTCATGCTATTACATTTCCCAATACACCCTCAAACTATATACTAACTTCCCTTTCATAAAGTTGAAATGGGCAATGTACCCTGAATTTTATACATTTTAATACTAATAAACAACTTTCGCATTAAAACCAGTGTCATTTTCATTTGAGCAATCTAAATTGGGATGGAGGGAGTAATTTTTTTTTTTTACGAAAATGTACAGGTATTAAAAATTTTCACTGAGTACAACATTAGTTGTTTTAATTGAACTCTGATAGAAAAAAAATGTTTTAATTGAACAACATTAGTTGTGCACTGCTCGCACTACACCCAAGTGAAGCTTATCTGATACATCATATTCCTTTTTTGCAGATTCTTCCCATTAAAATTAAAGGCCTAGCTGGAAGTGTAGCAACTTTGTTAAACTGGTCTTGCTCCTGGATTATTACCATGACTGCGCCTCTTCTACTAACTTGGAGCAGTGGAGGTTTGTGAAAATGTGTCCTCTATTTCATCGTTTCATGTGTTTGCTTCTGCATATGGCCAAGAATTTACATATTAGGAATTTTATAGAAAATGACCAGTTGCAGTTAGAGATCAGAGCCTTTTTTTTTTTTTTGACAAGTTTAAGATTTTAAAGGGGGAATGAGGTTTGATTTGACCTACATGTTTTCTTTCAAGACAAAAATTTGTATGGGTTGGTCTCATGCATGAAGCAAATCTCCTTATTATACGGCTCATAGCATATGGAGCCCCCACCCTAACATATATTTTTGGAAAATATGACTTATATGTCTGTTTCATGTATAAGACCGTCTCACACAAGACTCCCTCTCCTTTCTCCCCCACTACTAAAGTGGAACTCTTTTCTTGGATGTTTCTACCCATTTTGCCAATACTGTGTCTACACAAGCTTATGCCATCAAAACAAACCTGTCCACCTGCATAGTTATGGCTTAAAAAGAGTGAAACTAAGGGGACATTTACTTCAAGGCTCATCTCGAAGTTATGGCTAAAAATGAGTTTGTCCTGTGGTAAAGTTTGGGGTTCTGACGGTCCATGATACTCTTGACAATGCTCGTCCAAAAGATTGTTTTGTCATGACGTATTAGCATGCTTCTTAGCATTCTCAACCCGCTGAACTAACTGAAAGTATTCGATTATTATAACATGAGGCTGATGGAGGGTGTTTGCATGTTTACAGGAACTTTCACTCTTTACACAGTGATGTGCATACTCGCGCTGGCATTCGTAGCAATCTGGGTTCCGGAAACAAAGGGAAAAACATTAGAGGAAATTCAGACATCCTTCAGATGAGACTTCTTTCTTTTGTTTTCTTTTTCTCTTTCCTCCACGTCCATTTTTGTTTTAGTATCAGCTTTTGGGGGTTGTCTCTTATTTGTATCGTCTCTGTAATGTTTTTGAAGTGTTCTTTATTAGTTTAACCAAAATATCAAGGTTATGTTTCAAGCCTGAAACGTTTCTTTTGGAGAAAACATGGGATGTTTGTGGATTTGTAAATTGGATATTACTTTTTTTGTAAGAAATTTTACAGATTTTGTTGTTCGAGCATGTAAACTGTTTTCCTCTGTAAAATTGTGTACATTATTATGTCATTGTAAACGTGGGATATGATTGAGTTGCTCAAGATTATTCTTTTATTTCTCCTGATAATTTTCATTTTCTTCTCAAGTTACCGTGAATTAGTTTCACATGAAGTTTATTTATATTTTGTGTATAATATTTAACAAAATAATAATTATTTTATGAAAATATATTTGTCTGATAGTAAATAGCATGTGTTATTTCATTAAAAGATATAAGTTCTATTAAAAAGTATATGTCACAAATCATGAATAATTTTCATATTATACATAGCTACACGTTTTGAGTTAATAAATAAAAGATTTCCCTTCAGTTTTAGACTTGTTACTTGAAAGTTTTGTACGAATTGATTTTGATAATGTAATTTTACGAATTCGACGTTTTTGTTCGACTATATGACAGGTTAATAAACATGTTGGTGCTGATGACTCTACCTCCTATTTATTTTATTGAGTCATACTCTATTCGTCCACAATAAATTATCTTGTTATTTTGCATGTGATTTAATGCAATAAGTACGGTATATAATTAAATTTTAATAAATTTATTTTAATCAGTATTCGATAATACTCCAAAAGATAATTAGTAATATTCTAAGAGGTGATTAGTAATACTTTAACAAGTAATCAATAATATTTTATATAAAAAAATAGTTGGGTGTGTACAATTTGTTTTAAAAAAATATTAAAATTGAATTTAAAGATCTAATTGTATATCATACACATAGTGCATACTAAATTTTGTATATTTTATTATTTAAATCATGCGATAATTTGCTAATTAAAAAAAACATATTGTAATAACAATTCTTGTGAAAATAAATTTTATTAACACTTGAAAT
>JAPKLY010000027.1:331624-350225 GCA_026898435.1 Prunella vulgaris
CCTTGATCTCTGATCGGGATGCGATTGTGGATGAATTTGATGAAGAACAACTTGAAGGCGGCTAAGAACGCTTGAAGTCTTCGAAGTTGATCTTCAGGTAGAAACGTCGGATCAGAGGGATGAAGCTCCTTGTTTCTGATCGAAGGATGTTTCTGGCTTGATTTGGCAAAGAACAGTTGAAGATGGCGAAGAACGCTTGATGATCTTCAAGGTGTTCTTCAAGAAAAACGTCTAATCGGAGGGATTTGGCCTCTTGTCTTGGATCAAACAGTGTTTTTGGAGGATTTTGACGAAGAACGGCTTGAATCTTTGAAGAACTTCTTCAGATTTGGTGAAGAAGACTTGAATCTTCGAAGAGCTAGATCGATGTATCTTCTTAGCTCGCAGTTTTGCTCGTCGAGAGGATTGCTGCTACTCGTTCGTCTTCGATGGGTGTGGACCACTTCAAATGATCATGAAAGACCCCTATTTATAGGGTGGAGAGGTGAAGATCTTCCTCTCTTGCGCTGACACGTGGCGCACTCCGGTTGGTTGGTGCCGATTTGATTGGCAAGATTAAGTAATCAACCAAATTTAGCTTGATTGATTTCCGCCGTCTTCATAAATAAGGCAAATCAGCCATTTATTGTCATTTACGAGTGCCGGGAGACTCGTAATTTAATAACGACTTGTATCGTGTACAATAAATATCATTTTACTATTTAATTAGGGAATTAATTTGATAAATCCTCAAAATAAAAATAATAATATATGTTGATATTTATTTAATTTATACACGTGTCATTATTTAATTGGTAAGCAAAATTTATTTGCTTACACATATATTAGTAACTTTGATTTTTATATTGAATAACAACAAACAATGTCGATTCTCTATATTTTTTTTAATGATTTATTATAATAAATTAATTCCGTGAATTCTCATGGGAACCATTGTAAGAAAAAAAACCGTCCTATTTAAGTAATTTTAATTGGGACACTTACGTATTGATTTTAAAAAATCACTATATTTACAAATTGGTTCAAAATATTTGCAGTAAGCATTTTTTTTTTTTTTTGCACGGAAGCTTTTTTTTTTTTACACGGTACCAATATGTAATTTTTTATCAATTTATTGAACCATTTTGTATTTTTTCCTTTTTTATTTTCATTTTGAACTAGTAATACAATTAATTTATATTAAAGTGTATTTATTTATGTTTGACCGTTTTATTAATATTTTCATTAAGCTTTTTTTTTCTTAATATCAACTTTAAGGTGGAAGTCGATTCTTCATCAAACTATACTCGGGATAATATTGAAAATGATATACACATATTGTAACAGATGGTCTTAAAGGGAAAGTAATGTGAGACCAAGCCCCAGTTCAATTTGATCATGTTGACTGATAAGAGACTAACTTAGAATGATTTTTTTTATGAAAAAAAAAGTATAAAATAATTCAACAAATTCACACAAATTACATATTGATTCCGTGCAAAAAAAAAAAACTTCCGTGCAAATATTATGAACCAATTTGTAAATATAGTAATTTTTTTGAACCAATATGTAAAGCACTTTTTTTATTTGTACAAGTTTGAACTTTAAAAAGAAAAAATAACTCGATTCTGGGAATTGCATCAGAACACAGAATAACCAAAAATTATGACAGCCTTCGGTATATTTCTATCCTTTTGTTTAGCAAGACTCCTCCATCCCATTCTAATTAGGGCTCATTTGGTTCGTAAGATAAAAATATATATCCGCCAAAAACATGCAATAAGAAGCCACTGTAACCTACCTACTTGGGAAAATACAAAATTGACCTTTATTCCACTATGTGAAGTTGTCTATACGGATCATATCTCGTGTTTTTAAAGGTCCAGACACGCATGCTCATTTATATCTCAATATAGCATGCTGTTTTTATATTCGTACATTCTATCGTAAGAACATCGTGAGAAAATATTTCCTACAAAGATTGATTTGTTCCGTTTGGTACCTCTGCTGATGGCTGAACCATAGTTGATTCAGCTAGCATGTTAGTTGTTTTCCCTGGCTTATACTTGCTCAGTAATCTGTCTTTGTTTTCTTTCCACCATTCTTCTGCTTGTAGCTCGGTGAACCTTCGTTTACTGTAATAACTTGAAGTGTTCAGTAATACTCTAGCCATAACAGTCAATTGCTGTTGATGTAGAAAAATTGGGCAGATTGCATTTGAAATAAGTTACTCCCTCCATACGGCTAACATAAGGCTACCTTTCTATTTCGTGTATCCCGAATAAGGTGTGTTTTCTCATTGAAAGCATTAAATAATTTCCAATTGAGCAAATTGTCCCTATTTAACACATTTACTTTTTAAAAATTCAATAAACATTTAATTTTTGTGTCGTCTTATGTAAGGGTAAAATAGGAAGAATGTAGGAAAGTTTACAATTCAATCACATTTAATATGTCCTCAAGGAGTGTGAAATTTTTTCCAAGCCTATCTTAGTGGTGAGGAGGGAATAGTAAATTGTAATCATAAATCTTAAACATGTTAACATGTCAAAACAGACAAAATGCTGAAATGAAGAATGGATGTGTAACTGGAGATGGTGAAGTTACTTCAGTGAAATCTTGTTCATAAGAAAAACAAAATAATCAGACAAGCCATGTTATTTATCAGAGCAGAAAGTAATTTCATCTGATGTAAAACTGAATTTTAAGCTGAACAAAGCCAAAAATAAGTTCATTTATCATAATGGTGATGATCAGAGGCAATAAAATGCAGAATACCAACATCAAAATCGTGGATATAAATATTTCTGTGCTTATACTTAAGATTTAAAAACAAAAAAACAAAGGGAAAAAAGAAAACAGAAACACGAATTCCGTTAAATAGTCACTTTATGAATGTTTTCTTTTAATGCATTTCAAGCGATTTAAGTTTTCAAATTTAAACTGAATCCAGAGATACTTTAACATACCTGAACCTAATCCTCTTGAAAAACTTGGTTCCATTGGGTAATAAAAGCAATGTTACGTAAACACCTGGTTCAAACTGCTCCATAACTTCTCTTCGTTCCTCAGTTTTTGCAGCAGAAGGTGTTCCAGGGCTACCTTCTGGTCTTGATTGATTCAATGTATCAGGCTGATGTTCCTTGCTGTCTGATTCATTGGATAATTTTGTTTTATCGGGATGACTATGTTGTTCATCTGGTGGCAATGCCGAACTATCTTCTGATGCTTGATCCTCAGTTACATCCAGCAAAGATTCAACTTCAGAATGCATCAGTTTAAAGGATTCACTCTCAGATATCTCAGGAGGTAATTTCTCTTTAATATTTGTTAACTGGACACCAAAAAGAATGTCAGCAAAATCGAATAAGTAAGCATAAATGAAATGGCAATGGTGCTCTAGGAAAAATCTATACTATAGACATAACTATGCATTATGTAGATATACCTCACAGCCACGCTAGTGGGACTTCGTCTTTTGAACTTAAGATCATCCAATTCAGTGCTAAAGAAGTGTATACCACCAATTTGCATTAGTTTTATTTTTCATTGTTTAGTGTTTCTTGTTTATTAATGAATGTGTTTTTGAATATTTTGTATGTTTACGATAGAATATGAAATTTATATTTTACTACATGTTTGCATCATTCTTTTCATATATTTTTTCTTTTTAAGTTATGTAGTTTATCATTCAACCACATTTGTTGAAAAATAACATACATTTATTTTGTACTGATAGAAGTGTCTTTTGATTCACTACTGAAAAGATGAAAGGGCCTTTTTGCACAAAAAAAAAAAAATTAAAACATCGTTTGGTTAGGGATGGTAGTGAATGGGATGGAGATGAAAAAAGATGGATCAGGGTAATTCAATGTGTTTGGTTAAGAATGGAGAAAAATGGTACGATGAAACTTTATGTCTAATCAATATGATGTATTATTTTATTATTATTAATTAGTGTGATAATGATTGTGATAGTAAATGCTGCATTATTTTATTATTAATAGAAAGAATAAGCGAGTGAAATAAAAGTAGTAGAAAGAATAGGGGTGGATGAAAAAATGATGAAGTAATTGTATGAGATTTTTAAAAAGTTAAACAATTTATAACTGAAAAGTTAAACAGTTTATTACTGAAAAGTTAAACTATGAAAGATACACTTTTCAGTAATAAACTGTTTAACTTTTCAGTTATAAATAGTTTAACTTTTTAAAAATGAACTAGAGTTGCACCATATAACTGGTGCACAGGAGACTTACTCTTTTGAAAATAGAGGATTAGGTGTAAGACATGTATGAATTGGGGGATGTGCCCATCCAATATCAGACAAGTAATGGAATATGTCCATCCAAAATCGGATTAGAAGGAGAATGACCCATCCTCATTCCTAACCAAACACACGCTCACTTGAACCTAAAAAAGTATTTAAGGGATGTTATTTTTGAATTTTGAACTTTTACAATTCATTCTATTTTGTATTTGTATTTTAAAATTTGATTCTTGCAAACCTAATCCTTAATCTCTACAAGTAACCTATGCAACTTATCAATTAATAGAATCTTAACTATTATTCTACTTTGACTCCACTCAATACCAATTTTGACCAAAGTTGCACTCTCCCTCATTTTTTTTTCTTTTGAAAGGTCTCGCTCATCTTTTAAAATAATAGCAATCATCTAATTCTTAAAATCATATTCAACAAATAATATAATAAAACAACACACTATTCACTCTTAAATCATAAAATTAAATACCCTACTTAAAAACTTAAAAATAAATACACATTTTCAAATCCTCTAGATATAAAAAAATCAGTAGATTTCAAAACCCGATTTTTAAAAATAACTTAAAACTAAAAAAGAAAACCACCTTACGGAATTTTAAATGCACCAATAAATAGTTTTAAGGGCATACGTGGACCCATGGTAGGGGTCTGAATGTACATTTTCCCTTATTTTAAGATGATTTCTATCATGTGAAGGACAACTTGAGTGATGAAGAAATGAGACAGTTAAATTACTTGATCTATGATGGTCTTCACTGCTTGCAGAGCGATAATACATTTGGAGGATCTATCAGCAGCCAGTGAAGTAGCTTCCTGGGCACCAGTCTTTAACTTCTGAATTTCTGCATCTTGGACTTCAGTTTTTTGTTTCAAATTCTCTGCCTGTATTTGAAATCAGTATTTAATAATCCGTAGCAGCAGAGAAATAATCAAAATATGAAGACAGAACTTGTTAACCAGAGAAATCCTACAGCAATTAATAATCCATAGAAACAAAGAAATAATCAAAATACGAATAGAACTTGTTAACCAGAGAAATCCATACTTGACCACGCAATTTGGATAATTCTTGGGTTAAAACATCATTTGTCTTCTTCAAACTATCAATCGCGAACCTTGAAAATACAGGACTAGCACCTCGTGGAGGACTTGGTCTCGATTGCGGCTGAGATGGCAGAGAATTTGTGGCCGATGTGATAACAGGCTTTAGAGAATATTGAGGCCCACTAAGTGAACTTGGGAAAGCAATATCCTTTAGCTGTGAAATTGATGGAACTTGGGAAGCACGAACCATAGAAAAGTTATCTGGCATTTTAGACTTTACCTCGTGATACTTGATTGGTTCAACTATGGGGGTGAGAAGAAATCTCGAAATTCTTCTTCCTTCCCCATCGTCTATTGACCTGCGTGCCCCCAATGATCGTCTAGTTAGAGTAGGGGCCCCAGCTTCTGCAGCTCTTTTAAGTTTAACATAGCAAGAGTCACAGACTCTATGTGGTTTCCCTGGAACTGGGGCAAGTGCTGCCCGGATTGACTTCTTGGAACTACAAGCATGACAATGCACATTTCCACAGTTATAACAGTTATGTCGTTTTCTAGTGAAACCGAACGGCTGCTTACAAGCTGTGCAAGCTGATTGATCTGCTCCAGAAACCCACTTATGGAGGCATATACAAGCTGTGTAGTTTGAGCCACAGGCAATGTTCTTCACATGCCTTTCTCTAAGAGCCTGAACTAACGTTGGTATGTTCTGATCTTCTGAGTTTCCATGTCCTAACCTCCCATTGGCTCCTCGTCCCCAAGTGTATACTTCATTTCTTGAAGTGAGTACTGCGACATGATGTGAACCTGGAGTAAAAGAGAAACTATAAAAATATAATATAAAAGGTTTTACATGATTAAATCCTGCTCAAGTAACAATTGACATTTTTCAGAATTCTATATTTATGCACTAACGATCTAAACAACACAACATAAATAAAACTCCAAGCCTATACTATAATTCGCCCCACAAGCAATAAAGCCAATGATTTTATATTAAAAGACTTAATTTAGAAAGGCCCTAACTATAATAATATTTGACTTAATTGCTGCTAAAATCTTAACTTTTTCGCAAATTTTAATCTAATCTGAACTTTTGAGTTTTGACAAATAAAACCTTATCTGAAAAAAAATGCAACTAGAACTCGAATTGACTCTTGCCCGTTCGGGTAGTTTGGATAGTAATTAGGGTGAATGACGTCATTTGGATGATACAGCAGAAATGTGCAAAAGTCAATCTGCTCAGAAATTCGAATGCATTCTTTAAAAAAAAATTGAGATTTTATATGCCAAAATTCAAAAGTTAGATTAGATTGCAATTTACCAAAAAATAATGGTTTTAACAGCAATCAAGCATAATGACAATAATAAGACTAAATGAATTGTATCCGTACCGCATGATATTTGTTCGATGAACTCTCCCACTAATCCATCTTGTACTAATCTCGGAAATTTTCCATCAGAGAGTGGGTCACTTCCCATAGTGAAAACATGGCCTGTTGCAGTAAGAGCAACAGTTATGTTATGCCCACAAGCTAACTGTTGGATACTGTACTCAATAAGGGAAGAAACACAAGTAGGAACAAGACAACCCTTCTTGTCTCCATGACCTAATCGGTGTTTATCACCATCACCCCAAGTGAATAACTGTCTTGAAGAAGGATTCTGACCAGTTTGATTTGTAACTTCTGCAATAGCAGCAGTGTGCCATAATCCACAGGAAACAGCAACTGTTTTCAAACCACTCAACGTTTGGACCTCCTTAGGATATTGAACACTTTCTTGATCCCCATGACCTAAAGCTCCAAATGCTCCTTCCCCAAAAGTGAACAAATGTCCAGTAGAAGTTATAACTGCTGAATGCCAAGTGCCGCAAGCAACCGATAAAACATGAAGGCCCTCTAAAGATCCAAAAAGTCGTTTTGGTATCCAATGGCTAACATCATTCCCATGGCCAAGAAGTCCTGCATTGTGGGTTCCATCACCCCATGTAAACAGCGCACCTGATGTGGAAACTGCACAAGTGTGAAACTCACCACATGCAACAAACTCGATCTTTGTAATAGTCAAGAATTCCACTAGTTTAGGACGACTGAAGTCCTTTTCAATCCCATGACCCAATCTGCCCCCAGATTCCTCCCCCCATGTGAAAACCTCACCTTGCCTAGTAACAAGACCAATGTGACGAACCCCACAAGAAATTTGCTGGACATCAAGAACTACATTTGATTCCAATATTGTCGGACTTAGTACATCATTCTTTATAGGAATTGAATTCCCATTTTCATCTGTTGTTCCATCAGACCATATTTCCCCCCATACATAGATATCACCAAGAGATTCTATGTCATCTGCTCCAGATCCCTGGCTTGAACAACTTGGAGTACTTGAGACACTAATACGGAAACCCTCTGTGCTGAAACGGAATCCTTCTACACTGCTGCGAAAACCATCTGCATTACTCGTTCTTATTTGCATACTTGCACATTCAGATCCCACACGTATGCTAGAACTATTCAAATAATATTCACGAAAACTGGAACTGGTGGAGACTCTATCATAGGAAATACTTGAACTTAATTCTAATCTTGCTCCATAGAGGTGACGATCTTGAGAGAGATCACCACCACCATAAAACTGCACTTACATAAATATGAATTTGTATGAGTGACATACCGAAGTGTCTCACCAAGCAAGTTAAATTTAAGACTATACGTTAAAATTCAATTTCAGTTTTATTAGTAATAAAATATAACACCATATATTCATGGAATCTAAAATAGAGAAATTTACTTTTACTTCATGAATACATTGGTAGTTCTGCAAAGTCAAAAGTAACAAGGCGTTGAAAGACCTGTACAACTTAACATATTTTTAGTTCTCCAAACTATCTCAGCAAGCATGGGAAAGGAATTTAGAACTTGCTCTTTTGTTTAAAACAATCAGCCCACAGAAAAATTCCCAGGTTTTTCTAAATTAGAAAAGCCAAAGGACATGAAAGAAATATATTTCTGGCATTCGTACTCCATCTATTTGAAGATTAGCTGATTAAGAACCTCAATGAGGATAAACTTTCCCGCTCAAACATGATTGGTTATTGAACACGGATCAGCTTTTGTTTTGGTTTCCAATGTTAAACAAGTACTAGGAGTTACCTCCATCCGTTTCTTTCTAAATTAAATTCAGCAGGTATTTACCGTATTTCGTTACAATGAAACTAACCATAAAAGGTATTTAGTATATACGCCCAGCAGTAAGTTCTGAAACACATCTATCTGTAGACAAGTATGCTTAAAAGTTGAGTAGTAGTAGGTGTGATTAACTAGTTTCTTTTCAGATTATTGACATCGTAAATTATGGCACAAGGCAAAGAATAAGGGTGTAAAGATCCATAATCTTCCATTTATCGACTTAATTACTTGAATATATTGGCACATCAATGTCATTGCAAGATTTCCATGCCACAAGGAAACAACAATATATTTATATTAAAATAAGAAATGGATTGTCATTTACATCAGAAACTATGCTTCCAAAGCGTCCACTATATGATTGGCCGATTGATGTTAACGCTCTGAGGCCAACAAGCCAGACTTCAGTTTCATTTTTGTCCTTGCAGATCTACAGTGGAAGAGGCAGTTAACGAGAGAAAGTAGTCAAGAATTGGATCAAGTCAAAAATCATAATTACACTTGACCACTGACCAGATCAAGAGATCTTTCACCATTATCATATATGAGGGAAAATGACAAGTACTCCTTCTCTGGGCGCAAATATCTTTTAAAGACAGGCTGCACCAACATATGTAAAAGAACGTTATTTTTCTGAGGTAATTAGTTTCTCTCTGTCGAACATAGATTTGTGCAGCCAAGAGAGTTTTCTAACTTACAGTTCTTTGTCCAGGTATAATCCTTTTAACAGAAGATAACGTCAAATGCTTTTCTGCTCCATGAGAGTACCAGATTAATTTTGTTTCATCCTGGAAAAAGACATTTTAGGCATCCATGTCATTCAGGTTATCGAATGATATTCACATTTTTTTCTAGAAAACATATAGAAATCTTATGCTCTTACCATTTAATTCACCAACATGAGAATGGATGCAAAGAAAAATCATCCAGGGTTTCCATATAACGTTTGAAACACATTTATTGTTTGTAGGTATAAGACAATAATCACATGACACAAACCAGCACGCAATAGTTTAAGATAAGATTGAAAATATACATAAAGGGAATGCAGATAACTTTACCCTAGAAGCTACACATGATTAATGTTGAAACAACAATCTCTTACTTATAAGAAAAAATTGCTTTTGATAAAATGAATGATTAGTTAAATTTATTCTCTGTACTAAGGAATCCTAAACTGGCTTACATAAAGTTTATATCTGAATTTCAGAATTTTGTTAACCTTGATGGTATTAAATCCAAAATATACAATATGTGCTTATATTATCAAAAGGAGATCTATGAATACTATGCACAATTTCAATGTCCCGCAGATAAATTCAGGTGTATATGAGCATTAACTCCTCCTGACAATCCTATATATTAGAAGTGCCAAATTAGTTGATAAAACATTCAACATGAGGCCAAAGTCAATATTCACAAAACGAGGTCTATGTTCATCTTTTCTTGATAAAAGAAGCTGAAATTAAAGAGGATACCAGAATGAAAGTAAGCCATTCACACATTTTTGGAGACCCTCACTACATATCTACTATCACATGAGCCAAAATATCAAGCACAATCTAGAATAAAAGATAGCAATATATCTTGAAAAACTATGAAATCTTAACCTGGAGGCTTTTATGTCTTCTCTTTTATAGTCTTAAAAGTTAAAAGTATTCAGGAAACTATTAAATGTCGTCGCATGGATAAAGGAAAAAGATGAACATATACAGTTCCACTGTGATGTATTCCTAGTTCCATTTCAGAATTAACAATCAAACGATTTTCAAGAGAGCAAATCGTAAAGGTGAGATCAAAGAAACTGCTTACAGTAGAAAGTCTGAACGTACGAAATTTAGGCCTCCTTTTTCTGCAGTATTTGATCAACTGTGTTCCTTTCTTCAAAGCAATGAGTGCCTTCAAGAGAACAATCGCATTAGGCATTGACCCATTTTAAACTTTGAAAGTATATCACAAACAAAAGTATTGGATTGTATATTAGTATAAGAAGAGCTAGAGTGAGTACAATTAAATAACCTTCAATTTCAAACAAGAATATGAAACCATTTTCCTGGTCACTAATAAATAATAGTTCCAACTCCCACATAACTTCAGAAACATTTTAAAAATTATAGCAGTAAACAAGAGAAAGGAGCCAGAGATACCTGCTGAATTTCACGGTTATGGTTACCATAACTATCAGGATCTGCCATTCCATCTTTAACAAACCCTTGAAATCCTCCGATAAAGCCTACTGATTACCCTAACAATTCGTGCGCACTTCATAGGTCATTGCAAACCACTCTTCTGTTCCCGATCATTGACTGCTCAGATAAGATAAAGTTCTTACCAAAACCTCAAGCAGAGCTCTGTTTTCCCGATCTTCGGAATTTTTTTCTCGTCACTCTGTTGAGTTACGATATTTGAATGATGGTCCGGGCAACATTAGCACTATCCACTTAAGATTCACCCACAATTAAAGGATGTAATTCACGAATGTGATCGAATTCATGATGGTTTGAAAGAAAAAAGGGTTTGGCCAGATTCGCGATAAACAGCCCATTTTTTGAGATGAGAGAGAGAGAGAGAGGATGGAACGAGTTTTGGAGTGCTGGGGAGATTAAGGTGCGAATTTGGCGCGCGTACTCTCAACAACGCCTCTTTGCCTTACTACCTTCTCTTTGAAATTAGATAAGACAATTTTGGAATAAAACGACGTCGCATGAAGTAACTTGTACAGTTGTACTCCATTTCTCCCACCAAAGTTTTCCAAATTTTTTAGCCGTTTCACAATAACGTTTACTTACTTATATTAAGAGCAAACAAATCCTTCATAAACATCAAATCCAAGCAACAATATTCACAAAATAATTTAAATAAAAAAAATACACGTATTAAAGTTCATTTACCATAAAATATAAAATTTCAAAATAGCCACCAAGTTCACCAATATAAACCTAAGGTCTCAAATTAACGCTCCCTCCGTCCGTAGGAATTTGCACCCTATGTGACGGCACATTTTTTAAGAAAAATATGTTTTATATATAAAATAGTGGCATATGGGTAAATATGTGTATAGGTTTGTGAGTGCGCACGTCAATCAATATTTCTTTTTTTAGTAATGTGCAAATTTGTGTAGGACGTTCAAATAAGAAAAGTGTGTAAATTCCTATGAGATAAGGGGAGTATTAATTTTAGGGAAGCGGCACGCAAAGAATGTTGTGGCACGTCGATTTTGACCTATATAGTTCCACCTGCTTTTGGACTAACAAATACTCAATGCAACCCTATTCATAAGTGGGGCGGGGTGGACTAACAAAACGGATCTGACTCATTTTGATAGCTTTAAGTTTGAGTATGTCTATGTATGAGTCTCATTGGAGTTATGTTTCAATCATTATTATTGACAACTTCGTTTGTACTAAGAGAGTCTATCTGTGGTAGAGTGCGATGCTCTATAATCTAGTTTTGAAGAATTATTAATATATTTATGTTATCTAAATAGTCTTTAAATGTATCAATTGATTAGATCCTCGAAGATGACATAGAAGGAACAAGCGAATCTAATGTAGAAGGATATGGAGGACCTCACAAGAAATTCGACCACTTGGACATGATGTTTGACACCATCCACGCCATATGTCCTGCTTGTTCATCCACCATGTCAACATCTTCATCAACTATGGTAGACATCAACGTCAGAGTTTGTTAGTCATTGCCATAACAACTGCTATGGGGATGGGATGATCATATGGCTTAGCTTGCCCAAGCAGGGTAATTATCTTAGTTCGTTGGACTAGGTTCAACTCGCCCTCGTCGCCATCTCTGTGATGTCTATGTTTTGGGCTTAATGGGTGCTTCATCGGGCTGCAAGACTACAAGAGCTAGATTCACACACGATCCGCTAAAACCAGTTTAAGAAACTAAATAATTTATCCCACTAAAACATGATTATTTCTGCATGTTGGCAGGAATAATCCTATTTTAGTGGGATAGATTATTTAGTCCCTTAAAAAAAACACACTCAAGAGTTTCTAAAGGTGGAATAGTACATGGGGAATGGTAAATCTAGATAAATAAAGTTAGGGTTTAAGTTATGAGTCTCATTAGAGTTACCTTTGAATTACTATTTTTGGGCAGCTTTGGTTGTAGCAGAGTCTCTTTGTGGCAAAATGTAGCACTATGTGGTTCATCTAGAGATGTCATCTATATTTCCATTATTTCTATTATCTCGATCATCTTAACTCTAATTCTCTCTACCATTTTACTTTCTCATCACATCTCAACATCCACTATAAACTCAATACTATATATCTTTAAAAATTGTGTAATACTCAAATAGGTAGCTTAAAGAAGGATGAAGCATTAACCATGCCCAGATAAAGAAAGAGTAGTACTCCGTCGGATGTTGATATCCAACACTAATGCCAAAACATATGCATACACAATTAACTATCCATGTAGAGAACAGAATGTTCACAAGAAATATAATGAACAAACTGTTATGCCTTTTGCCACATCAAAATATGCAGAAACCCTAGGCCTAGGTAGCCTCCGTAAAACCTAAAAACATGAATGCATCAGATGATGAACAATTCTGGTATACTTGCAGAAGAAAGGTGAGATATGACAAGCTTCAGCATTTTCATAATAGTAGAGCATACACGCAGTTGAGACTGCAGTTTGGTTAATCGACTAACACTCGGTATTTTATTATAATCGTAATCTAGTTAGATACAACTCAGGCTCCGCTCAGCTAGCTGGTGAAGCAATAGAGTCGGGCTCTGGAGCCACCTCTGCTCCCCCGAAGGCTTTAGACTGGTGCTTATCCAAACCCCACAATTTAGCTGTTTTCACATCGTCCTGAGCCATCTGCCTTGAGAACTCCTCGTGGTCATACTGCAGTGTGGCGTTGCCTCCTAACTCAGTCGGCAGATTGTCCATATCAAAATACGATCTCATCAGCTCTACGCTATCTTTGTTCTTTGGGTAAACAAATTTCACCTTTTGGAATGTCTTTGGGTCCAGAAAGTACTTAACAACCTGCAATACATATAACCACCTCAAACACTGCAAAAAACTATAGGTGCTTGAGGAAATTTGCAAAAACTAAACCACTAATACAAGTTTCAATTTCAGATACTCGCTCTCTTCAACAACCCATTCTTAAAAGCCAACTTTCCGCCCAGGGGTGTAAGTGAGTTTAGCAAGCTCATAAGCTACTCATGCTCAACCACGGAAAATACTCGAAATCAGCTCAAATTTAATCGA
Organism: Prunella vulgaris; assembly: GCA_026898435.1. Lineage (NCBI taxonomy): Eukaryota > Viridiplantae > Streptophyta > Magnoliopsida > Lamiales > Lamiaceae > Prunella > Prunella vulgaris. The sequence continues at coordinate 345,374 of JAPKLY010000027.1, forward strand.
GTTCGAGCTCAGTAATACTAAGCTCGTCAGATATGCAAGCCTAATTGAGCTCACTTAAATTTACTATTGTACCAATCTGCTAATTATTTACAAATATACTTTAATTATAAACAAAATAGAAATTTATAATTAAGGTAATGTAAATTTATCAAAGCCGAGAGTTTAACTCGAGATTTTTTAGTTTCTATTGTGTTGAATTCGAACTTGACACTACTCGACTCAGCCCATTTACACCCCTACCCGGCTACCCCTCTACACATTGAAAATGGACTACGAAAAAGAAGCAGAGATGCATAGTGGCATTTCACATGTTCTTCACAAGCAAAGGAATCAGCTAGAAAGGACAGTGCATAAAGGCATTAGGATTTGCTCAGAAATTATTTGTGTAGAACTAAATCAGTGGTCATTCCATTGTTTAAAAATGCAAATGCAATACTATACAATATATAATAGAAAGAAAAGTTGCATAGTGTAATAAATAAAACTAACCTTCCAAAATGTTTCAAATAATCGAGGAGGGCTGTACAGAAACGCTATTGCTAGTCTCTCAGGGTAATGATTTTGTAGTATATTAACGGTTTCTCTTGCAGATTTGATAGGGACACTGGTGCTCAGAGACCATCCAGTAAAGTCTATTAACCATGCCATCTGTTCCTGTCCTTCCGGAAGATTAAGTACGGCATTTTCAATGAGATACACCAAATGTTTCATCTGATTCTCCAGTGATGCCGTATTCTGTGAATGTACAACACCACAAATTTTACATTCGTTTACTTAAGAGAAAACTAAAGTGGCTTATAGAACATTTTCAGATGAGTTAGTACTGTGTAAAACAGTTTTACGGTATAACTAATTCATAGCAATCATTTCATAGTTAAACAACTATTAATTTTTTAATGAAGTAACTAATACTATCAACTAATACCTTTTAAAATAACAAATAATACTTCTTAAAAATACGCATAAAGCAAACCAGTTGCACGGTAAAACTGGTTTATACAAGACTTTGCCTTTTCAGATACCTGCATTCCTGGTCTTAGTATAAGAACACTCCTGCCTTCACGGTCATGAAAGTTTGCTCTGAATAATTTCCCAGTCTCACCCTCGTTTGCAACTTCATGCTAGCAATGAGCAATCCATATACAAGTTAATAAAATAAATGATACAGTAAAGCTTGAGGAGGAGAGAGGACGGGAAAGCCTGTTAATCTTACCCAACGAATCTCCTCAGGTTTATAACTTGACCTCCATCTCAATGTATCTTCCAACATCTTCTTCGATTTATCAACATTCCAGTTCCGAGCTTCCAGGTATCTCTTCAAGCATGCATCACTACAGTACTGCAGACTTCGACCTGACAATGGTCCCAGAGAAGCTTTAAGCTCTTGGAACTGGATAGGACAATAAAGAACACAACCAGATCGTCTTTCAGCAATTTAAATAGATAATAACCAGGAAAAAGATAAATTGCATATTAATGCTAATGTGTAAAATATGGCATATATAACCAGGCATGGCCAAGCTAAACACACTCAGTAGATGGAGCTTAGGGGAAATAAACATCATTTGTGTGTGTTTGTTTGGGGGATGGGGGGTGTTAACATCAACAAAACTTAATATCTGAATAAAATTATACACATGCAGTTAAGGATTTTATCAAAACTATGTTGTACTATTACCTTGCGCTCCTGCTGCAGCTCAATGTCCTCATCAGCACGAGAGGAATTGCTCTTGCGGAAGAACATCATAATTCCTAATGCTATTACTGTCTGGAATCTAGGCTTAGCTGCAACAACAAAAATTGTAAAAACTCAATCTTAATCTGAAAGAACAGGAAAGCACCTAAAAAGAAAGAAATGTAAAGAATCATTACACCACATACGAAGACCATCTAAACTAAACATAACCTCTTCTGAAAGCAGTCAACTCTCTGTTAAAACAACCTTATAGAAGATGAATCATTAAAGAATTGAAGCTAATAAGTGAAGTCTACTATTTATCATTACAAAATGGGATTCCTAAGTACCCTAAATTTTGGGAAGCCATCACACAACTCAATAACATTAGTTTATTCTGAAACGTATTGACTAGAACATTCCTAACTGAGACCACCATCAGGTACAACCAGAGATATATTCATGGAAAATAAATTGGTATTTTTCCTTCCCTCATCATAATCCTCATAGCCCAGCTTTGGCTACGGCCATATATGCATATCATGACTGAAATAAGGCGATTAAATTGAAATTATTTCAGGTGAAACTCTGGGAGTAAGGATTGCTATCTTATTCCATATTAAAATGCCTGAAAACAAAACTAAATCGTCGCTGGAGATTCCGTGGTTTCCACCTCTTAATTCTTCAATGAACACTTAATTCTGTATCCTACATTGACTGAAATTTAACAGTTTCCTTGATCAAAAAGCACCACATATCAGAAATCGACTTTTCTAAAACAAACAAATCGGTCACATCTTAGTCAAAATTTACTTTACCAGTAAACAACCTCCAAAAAAAAAGGAATCGGACTAACGAATCAAGATCCTTAAACACTAAAACCATACGTCAGCAGATCGACTGAAAACCCAGTCTATGGGAGGAAAAAAGAGAGACGAATCACAAGGGAAAAAGCAGAGACAAATCAAAATGAAATAGAAACATAAAAGAGCATAAAATCACCTGCCACACACACACAGAGAGAGAGAGAGAGAGAGAGAGAGAGAGAGAGAGAGATTTGCCTCAATTGTTTATTCAGGAAAATCTCATGCAAATTTTCGACAATAACAGAGAAATTTGTTATACTCCGCCGCCTACACGAATGGAGCCCCCACTGACTGTGAATGAGCTTTAAAAAAAAAGCGTGAATTCATTTATGGTGATTATGATTAAATCGTATTTACTCCCGCGTCACATGATTTTTAACTTATCAAAAAGGCAAATCATTTTCTGATTAATAAGCACCAGTAAATTTAATAGTGAATAACAAAAAAATAAGTTACCAAGTGTACAATATCTTCATTCAACAGTTAAAACAGTTTATACTGAAAAGTGGATATTAATTACACTGAAAAGATGCAGATTGATATACTGAAAAAAAATTATTAAAAATTTGATAACAGTGTAAACATCTCAGTGTATTAATCCGCAATTTTTCAATTTATCGACCAACAACTTTTCAATATAAATAATTTTAACATTTAAATGAGTGCATCGTACACTAGTTGCATACCAATAATAATTTATCTAAACATTTTGAGGATTTAATTATTATAGAGATAAATAACCTAATAAATTGTGCATGAACTGACACCATACAATATACTACATATGTCCCAAATCTTTTTTCCGGGCACACAGATTAAGGAAGATATGAAGTATGTTAGTGAAGTTAAATAATAAAATATAAAATGTGTATTTTATTAACTTTTGTTAGTATAAATTATATCTTTTTAACGTGTAAAAAAAGAGTTTGAACATCTGAAAATAGAAAATGTGGAAAAATGAGTTGAGACGAATGGAGTATAAATTAACACCACATGTAGCATGCCACAGTCAAGGATGAAAATATCGCTATCGCAAGTAATATCGCAACCTTAAATTTACGGAAATATCGATGGATATATCGATATCGCATATCGATATCGCAAAAAAAATAGAAAAATAACGGAAATTTTATTAAAATTTTAGAAATTTAATATGAAATTTTAGGGATTATTATAGCATGCTATTATCCATATGTTTCATTTAAGATCACAAAAAATTGACATGTTTAGAGCAAATAAATAGATAATGGACTATATAATCATTGTCTGACATTAATTAATTAATAATATAATGCATAATACAATAAAAGATGATTTGAATTACATGATACAATACATTTAGTACCAAAATGATGACCTATGGGGTTCAAATGTAGAAGATGGAATCCCATCTTTGTCCAAACAATATTGGTACCAACTCATTGCATTAGAATAATCCTGCATATAGTTATGCACATGCCATTCATATGTTTCTCTATCTCTTCCAACTGTTTCACCATAGATTGGATAGTGTGCACTAACCCAATGAATTTGTTGATATGAAAATGGATGCTGAAACACATTTCGAGTATTCCAACCAAATTGTGAACTCGAATGTGTGTCAGAAGCATATGAACCTTGAGACATATCACTATGATCAGTGCCCAATAAAAAAATACATATGTATAAAAATAAAACCATGAAAGAATATACAATCACTAAAAAAAAATTATCATTTGAAAAGAAAAAATTGCGATTTTTTATGTAGTGCGATATTTTGTGATATATCTGCGATATTTCCCGATTTTCAATTAATTTTGTACTACGAGTGAACCGATATCGATATCGATATCGATATTTAGCGATATTTTGCGATATATCCACGATACTTTGTAAAAAATACATTGTACCCCAATATCCATATCGCATACTCAAAATTTGCGATATATCCGCGATATATCCGCGATATTTCGCGATATTTTCATCCTTGGCCACAGTAAATGAATTAAAATCACATTATATATGAAATAATGTCACATTGTATATGAGTCAACACCACATTATATAGGAAATAAAATTACACGCTGAAAAGTGTATTACTACGTAAAAGGAAATATGTTGTATACAAAATTATTGTCATTAATATTATTCACATAATACGCACTTTATAAAAAATGGTTATTTCGCATAATAATATTTTCAGTAAATGGTAATAAAATAGAGGAGTCATTTTACTATGCATTATGTACATGATATTGATTGAAGAAAAAATTATTAAAATTAATTGTTGATATGGCGAACTAATACGTCGGTTTCAGAAATAATCCCCAAG
>JAPKLY010000027.1:350235-409374 GCA_026898435.1 Prunella vulgaris
GTTATAACTAGCCACATAACAAACACGATTAATAAATTCTATCAACATTAATAATTAGTAATACCCAAAAAATAATCAATAATACATCAATTGTAAAATAATACACAACTCTAAAAGTATAGTGTTTTTAAAAAATCAAAATTAAAATTAATTTTAAAAAACTCAAATGCATGTCATGCACACAAGAATTTGTGAAAATGGAGGTACTCTCTTGTAAATATTTTACATATAAAATATACCTAAAATGAGCAAACTTAAAAATGTATGGGTCATGAGTCGCTCAAAGTTAAAATTCGCGGGCTAAGCTAATTTTCAAAGAAAAATTTGCACAAAGACTTGTCTCAGAAATTTTCCTTCCATATTGCTTAACTATGTGGACAAATATATGTTAGTTAGTTCAAGATAAAATGTGTGTTACTAGTAGCTAAGAAAACATATTTTTGTACTTTAAAGTAATAATAAATACGTATTTTTACTAGAATAAATATATATTTTTGAATTTATTCCATATCTTTTTAAATCTAGATTTATTGTTTCATCATGAACACACATTTACTCCAATAATAACATACATTCGTTCTAATATTAACGCAAATTTTTTCGTACAATAACACATATTTATAGTAAGACACACTTACAGTAACACATATTTAATCTAATATTAACCGTCATTTATTTCACCAATAATATACATTTATTCTAATATTGATATACATTTATTCTGGCGTTAATCATAAAAAAAATTGGCTCTATAAATGAGTGGGTTGGGTCGGTAGTTGGGAGGAGAAGGACGTGTGGGGAGGGGAGGGGAGTATATGATGGGAAAAATGGTTTAGGGTGAGAGAGGGAGAGATAGATATCTATGGCGAGTATTCATCTAATAAAAGTTACCATGTGCCAAAAATGAAGTGCAAAAGGAGAAAATCATGGAGGTTATTTGGGCCAGATAGATTCACCTTCTCCTTTTTTAAAGATGAAAGAATATTGGAGGAATCCCTCATTAAAGATATGATTTTGCAAAAATTTATGATGAAAGGTTTTAGGTTTGGATTGAAATGGAGAGGGTGGATTAGAAAATGTACCTTTGGCTTTCAAATATTTAGTGGTTAACATATATAGAAATAAAGCTGTGATCCTGAGGCTGAGGAGACCAGAAATTGATTTCAATGGTTAATCGAGCAACCCGATTCTCTTTGATCCCAATCAATATTGTTTTATTTACTTTGGAAAAGAAAAAGAAAAACAGGGAAAATAAAAAAAAAAGAGTGTTAAATGGAGATGCATTCTTTAATCGGCAAGTGGATATATCTAGAGATGGAGGAAGAAAGAGGATGTGGGGTTAGTGAAGTATAAAACAAGATGAGAAAGATAATCTTGTAACTCGAAGAGAAGCATTTGTTGTTTTGGAGAAGATTTCATATATTTCTTAGAGCATCATAATTTGGAGTATGAGAAATGAATTGGTCCTTAGTGGTAAGGTAACATGAGATGAATACAAAGCTCAAGATAAAAAATGATTAATATCCCAATGGGTGAAGAAGGAAGGACTGCAGCAGAAGAGCTTGTATTGAATACCTAATAGAAATGACGTCGGAGTGCAATATTAAAATCAAAACTCTAAATAAAAAAACCACGCTGTGGTGCAGATCCATCATCAGTTGATAATGATGCTTGTTCAATAAGATTGAGCCTCTGTTACCGCTGAACTGAATCAGCTTCTGCTCCTCCAGTCCAGTCCAGTCCTGCTTGCTTACATACTAATAAGAGGAGGAATATCAATTGTGTTTAATATAATGCTCAAACATAAAATTCATAATATCCACCTATTATATTAACATTTGTTCAACTTCTTAGCATTCAACTCATACTTGTGAACCTTATGCCTAATTTAATTCAATATTAACATTACTCACTTAAACTAATTCCTAAGAGGACACACAAACTTAAAATTATGATATTATCTCCATTTATTTCACACAATGAGAGCATTGCAAATTAATTTGATTAGACAAAGGAACCCAGGCGGATTCGAACCGCCATCATCTCAACGCACTTGGCAATTGAGTGCTCTACCTAATTTGAGCTATGGATTCATCCAATTTCTTCAATCAAAAATTAATTAAATAATAAAATATGACAGTAGATCATTTATTCAAGTTATCGGAATATATATTATAAAAATATATATCTTAGGACGGAGTATATTCAAACAAAAATAGGGAATCAAACTGCGTGAATTTTACAATTTTTATCACAACTTCTATTATCTATAATTAACTCGCAGCCCTACCCAACCACAAACCATGAACTTTAATCCAAAATCATTTTTTTCAAGTCGCAGTATATATAACAATATTAATTCATAAAAAATATGTATCTGAATATTTAATACTACCTAGACCTATGAAAATATTCACATGTCGTCTAACTTCAATTTACTAGGATATTTGTACAACTTCACACATTTACACGTATACCATAAGGTTCATAATTTAAATTTAAACAAAATAATTTTTTCTTAAAAAATGTGAAATTGCAGAATGAAGGTCCAAATATCAAATAACTTAGAAATCCGAGCATAATTGTTAAATTATGAAACCATCGATTTTCTACCTAACATAAAAACTTATTGTGGTATGAACCCAAGGAAAAATTGTTGTACAACTCGGGACCAAAGAACAGGCTGTCACAAACGGTCAGGTAGTAACGTGGAGATCAACAACCTGGCGCTGCGTTGAGAGTTAAGAACACAAGTAAAAATGTCAACAAAATACAACATTTGACCAAAAATTGGCAGGATAAATATACTGGTATTAAATACTCAACGAAGATACTGGAAATTAAATTCCTAAACTCAATATTTACAAACTTCAAAAACAATAATTACCGAGTTCGACAGACAAACAGCAATAAGATTTTCAACAACCAAAGAAACTTCCCTCGAGAGCAAGCATCCGGACTTCTTCTAATCAACATTTTACGCCTCCCAGCAAGATTCAGCTGGTGACTCTGTCATCTATCAACAATCAATGCTCAATCATCACATATACAGTAGATGATCTATTTAGAAACACAATCCATGACAACAAATGTGACAAATGAACCAATAAAGTAGCCAAATCCATAAATGAAGATCCCAACAAACTCTCTTTGCAGCTTACTTGAAATATAGATCAACTCTATCAATAATGAAGCTCCAAACACAAAGCCAACTGCTATGCAATGTCGATCCCAAATGCAAACTGATATGTCGAGTACTGGCACAGGTAACAATAGAGCAGCAGCAGCAGCAGCCAGCAAGCAAAGACTCGGCCACAGCGACAGCAACAGGGGTGTTCATTAATAGAACAAGTATAACCTCCAACACGACGCCACAGCATAGTGGGCACTCCAAAAGAAATACAACTCCAAATACAGCTGATCTATTACAATCAGGCTGATAACTTTCAAACTACACTACAACCACGTCATGGCTTTTCAGCCAACAGAAAACATAAGCCATCTCATGCAGATGACTTGCAGTACAAGTAAAATATATTCCAATAGTCCATAATTAATGAGAAATTCTAAAATGACGACGATATTAAATAAAATATATATTTAACTGAATAAACAATGAGGAAAACTTAATAGTAAGTGCGTCATTCGAACTCAAAATAAATATCAAAATATGTTGCATGAAGATTTATTTCAGCGATTTCTCGATTATTTTACTTCTAGTCAGAAGATAATTGTGCAGTTTGCGCGACATGTTCGTTGTTTCAATTCCTTCTACGCGATAAATGTGGAGCCGCAATTAGCTTCAAATGTGCTAAAATTCATAATGACAACTACTATTGCTTCTACTTAAATCAGAACATTTGTGAGGTTCAAAATTTATCATCGTAACTATTAACAATCAGAATGTATATCATGCTTGCTCATTTCAAGAAGTTAACCTTCAACTTAGTACTTTTACGCTTATAAAAATATGGATTCAGAACAAAACAGTATGTTACAGGGATGATTAGGGACGCTGCTAACATAATAAAATTAAGAAAAATCAGTGTTGAAACAAAATTAATGAATTTATGTCATGATTGAAACGAGATAGATTTTGAAAGTACCGTGATGGACCTTGTGTTGTAGTTGCTCCAAAATAAACCTCGATAGTTGCCGTGGCTCAAAAATCGCTCGCTGATTAATAAGATTTTACATGATATCCCGTTGATTTGGTTGTATTCCAATTGTTTACATCCAAATGGAACAGAACCAAATCAAGGACAAGAACGTATGACGATGGACTGCTGAATGTGAGCTTCTGCGTATAAGCATTGAGAGGACTTCGAGAATTGTGTATGGGTGCATGTGTGGGGAAAAGGGGAGGGGCAAAATTGAATAAAAAAGAAGACGGAGACCAACGCAACGCACACAACCAGAGGTGAGCCGGGCAAATCCCCGTGCCTCACCCTCAAAACCCAAAAAAAAGTTTTTTATTAAGTGGCGACCTGCCATGCGAGCGCACCCATCATGGCAAAGGTCATCTAGACACACCTCACCTCAAACTTTCACATCTCTTTTTTTATCTCACCTGATCCCTCTTTTCTTACACAACTGAATAGAACTGAATAATAACAGTAACTCCCTTACATAATAAGTTTCAACGATATGTTGATACTGCCGTGCTTAGCTTCGACATGGACGAGTGAGAACATCAACCACCACCATATCCTCCGGATCCAATCCACTGTTCGATCCCCGGAATAGATCACAATCGCATCTTAAGATCGTAAGCTAGCAATTCCTGAATAGCGACATATCGATAATTCAATTTTGAGAGGCCAAATCCTGCGACAGTTAGAAGAATTAATAGAGTATCAAAAACAAAAAATAATTTCAAGTTCGAACCTCAGATATGTGATTTACCTTCATCAATATGTATAATAAGTGATTTACATGGACGAATGAGAACATTAACCACCACCATATCCTCCAGATCCAATCCACCGTTCGATCCCTGGAATAGATCGCAATCGCATCTCAAGATCGTAAGCTAGCAATTCCCAAATAGCGATATATCGATCATTCAATTTTTAGAGGCCAAATCCTGCGACAGTTAGAAGAATTAATAGAGCATCAAAAATATAAAAATTTCAAGTTCGACCCTCAGATCTGTGATTTACCTTCATCAATCTGTATAATAAGGCAGCCGCGGCGCGTACGCTCGAAATTATCAATTAGCGGTCGATAAAAAGCTCATTTGAATAGTTTAATCTGCAAAAATAACAGAAATTAATTGTTTTCTTACGAAAATCAAAGACTTCTTGCACGTAATAACATCAGCGTATATTAACTGCATCGATTTGCTCGATAAAGTAGCAGATCTACCTTCATCCGGCGTTTCTCAGCTACGCCTAATACCCGGCCGCACGTTGACGCCGGCGAAGAAAAACACGGAAAATCCATAGACAAAACAAAGATCGTCTCACGATATAAACAATTTTGGATAAACGAATCCAAAATCATAAGCCTCTTAACAGAGGATCGAAGAAAAGTAGATTTGATAAACAAGGCGGAGAAACGAAGGCACCGAGGGCAGATGAGAAGATGAAGTATAAGGATCTATTTATTGAGGGGGTAGGGTGATCCAACGGCTAAAACCGAATAATCGGGAGATATTTTCAACGGATGGATGCGCGTGGAATTGACTGGAGATGGAATATGTCGGTTGCGTAAGAATGATCGACGGCTGTGATTAGATCGTAGCACATGGAACGTTCTGGATTAGGTTTTTGACATTAACGTGAATGAAGGCTAGGCGTGCAACGTGTTTCACCTTGCGACGTTTCTTTATAGCAGTGGGGACGTGAAAACCGCCTCTAAAATTGTTTTTTTTTAAAGCTCCTTTTCATAATTTGTTAAAAAACTTTTCATAATTGGAGTACTTCAAAAGTTGTTTTTAAAATTTCAAAATAAATTCTTAATAATAAAAAAAAGATATTTCATGATGTGAAATATAAATTAATTAAAAATTTACTGAGTTAAAAAATTAGCGGGTCAAAACTAAAATGCGGAATCTAACCTACAGCTCAACTTAAAAACATAAGTTGATGTTATTTTATTGGTTTTAAAAATTCGAATTTGAATTTTAAAATTTATATCTCATTTTAGATTAAATTTTAAAAATAAAATTTTAAATTCTAACATTATATTTGTTGATAGACGAACTAAAGCGAACTACTAATGAAGAGGATAAATAACCAAGGATGAGGAGCTGGCCAGCATGGAGGCAGAGGAGCTCGTCAGGAGCTGACCAACATGGAGGCTGAGGAGCTGGCCAGCGTGGCCCCATGCCACGATGTCAGCTTAGACCAGGTCAACACCAAGAGTAGCAGGGGAGCTCGCCCAGACAAAGGAAAACTCGTCTAGACGCAGGGAGCTAGCCTAGATGCATGGGAGCTAGCCCAGACGCAGGGGAGCTCACCCAGACGAATGGAAGCTCGCCCAAACGCAAGGGAGCTAGCCTAGACGAAGGGAAGCTCGCCCAGACGCAGGGAAGCTAGCCCAGACGCAGGGGAGCTCGCCCAGACGCAGGGGAGCTAGCCCAGACGCAGGGGAGCTTGCCCAGACGAAGGGAAGCTCGCCCAGACGCAGGGGAGCTCGCCCAGACGAAGAGGAGTTCGCCCAGACGCAGGGGAGCTCGCCCAGATGAAGGGAAGCTCGCCCAGACGCATGAGAGCTAGCCTAGACGCAGGAGGACGTGCCAAGAGTCAACCAACACCAGGAGAGAGAGAGCTCGTAGGGGAGCTCACCCACCTATAGGGGAGCTCGTCAAGGAGCTCGCCCATACCCGAGAGATCAAGCTGAAGTCCATCACCACACTACCCCGAGATGGCACAAGGCAATGGAGCTCGCAAAGAAGCTCGCCCAAGTCCGAAGTATGGACAGTAGCTATATAGGGAACTAGTAGTGATGTAGTAGGACGAAGCAATGTAACAGAATCATAGTAGTGAGTAAAGACAAGTGTCAATGACACTTGTCAGCATCTAAAGCTAAGTAGGCTTCTCACAACATGCAAACCTATAAATAGGTTTCATGTACACATTTTCTCTCTCTAAATTCATAATTTCAACAATATTTTCTCTCTCTAACCCTCACTACTTTCTCTCTCTACATTGCAAATCAAGAACACAATTTCATAGTTATTGTTTGGTGGATTTCTAAGCTATAAACAGCCACTAAATTATTTACATTAATAAAATCCATCAACAATATTATTATAAATAATCTATAAAATATATCAATTAATTATTATTATACTTTTTACTTAATACAGTACCTAGTCAACAAATAATCATTTAATAATTCAATATTATTTTCTCTAAAATCATATATATAGTTAAAACCTAATCTACTCAAAATTCGAAAGGAACAAAAAATTTAAAATTTTCTAGATTTTAAAAATCATAAATTTTTAAAAATCGGCTTTTAAAAGTTACTTAAAACATAAAATTAAAGAACATTCCGTGACTCTCCCATCAAGAAATTGACTGTGAAAAAATTCAAAGTACAAAAAAGTACTCGAGCCAAAATCAAAGAACTTCAAATTTGGGATGGATTGCTGCATGTTTTTAAAAAATTCATACCTTATTGAGTATTATTCCAAATAAGTTGATTTTAAATGGGTTGGAAAGTCAATTCATTCTAGTTTCATCCCTTTTTTTTGTCAAAAATTATAAGTTTTAGTTGGCATATTTTATCTAGATTGTTTTTTTAGTTTTTAGTTTCTTAACTTTTTCGTATTTTTGCACGTTTTCAAATCAAGCAAATCTACCCAAAAGCGGATGGGTAATTGTAGTAGAGCAAGTATACGACCAAGTAGTTATCGACCTAGGATTTAGGAGTGTAGTGGAGCCCCAAGGCTTTGTGTCGTCATGATACTATAGTGACTAGTTCGGGTGGCAATAATTGTAAACAAACAACAATGAAACTAGAAAGCAATTAAAATTACCAACTAACTTTCAAGACGAAAGTGCAAGAGTGTGAAATGTCTCGGGTGCTATCCTTATGATTTCAATTAATGTAACTCATGTCCTAATTACCTATCAATTGTTATTTCATTGGGTGTGATAAGGGCTACCACTAAACAAATGAAGACAGATCTCTTTTGAGGCTTGAGTGATCAATTCTAGTTAACTAGCACCTAATTAACTACAAACGGCTCCTAGAATAGTGAACGCTAGGAGGTTCGCACAGATACTGTCCATAGTTTCCCCCTTCACCAAACACCTTAATTCACAACCAATGCATCTAATGTCCCTTAATGGTAATTCTAAGCAATCTACCCCATCTCGGGTCAATAGATACGTTTATCTTACGAACCAAACATACTCTAAGTGTACGATTTAATTGTATAATTGTTATCTAGAGTGGACCTATTTTGTTATGAAATAATTTGTATATAGTTGGGTGTTGATCCCTTATGTTTTGATGACATTAAAACAAGCGGAGTAAGTCCTGCTTAAGCGGAGTAAGGCCTGCTTAAGCGGAGTAAGGTCATCTGGAGCAGACCAGCAGACTAGGTCATCTAGAGCAGAACAGCAGACCAGGTCATCTGGAAGCAGACCAACAGACCACGTCATCTGGAAGATGAGTAAGGTCATCTGATGAAGATGAGTGAGGTCATCTGATGCCGTTGCATAGACGTACTATTTACAGAAAGTCAATCATGTCAAGGGGACAAGATCACAACAACATGATTTCCAGAATCATAGGCAATCAATCAAGTCAAATTAGATTGAAGATCAAAGCCAAGATGGAAAGATATCAACTTGGAGATCAAGAATTAATCAATCACTTTGATTGATTGATTACATATTTATAGGGATTTCAAATTCTAGTCAACTCTAACGGCTAGTATTTGACACCTATAAATATGAGTAACATAGAGAAGATTAATAATAGTTTTACACATGATCAACTAGCAGAATCGCTGCACAATTCTCTTTGTACTCACACAACCCTACATATTTATTTATCATTTGTAAAGACTTTGTAGAAGTCTAGAAGTTAGATGCAAGTGTGCACTAACAAGAGTTGTAAGAGAGTTTTCTCTTGAAAGTTGTAAGGAAGTTAGTAAGTAAGAGAGCCCCTCAACTCCAAGTTGGATTGATGAGAGTGGATGTAGGACAGTTGGTCCGAACCACTATAAATCTTGTCTTTTATCTGCTTTATTTATTTGCTCTTACTTGCTGCACTAAATAAAAGGTTTTCATTAAAAGGATTTAACTAAAAACGTTTCCGCACACTAAGATCACTGCGCACTCAGCTGATTGTAAAGTCAGCTTATTTTCAAAACAAGAAGACTCAAAGTCTTCTTTAGGGACCAACATTGGGCCAATTGTATTCCCCAAAGAAAATGAAGCTTGGTTTATAAAAAAAAGGACGCTGATATTTTTCTCCTATTATTGCATTAGTTCACCCCCTTTTCACTTCACCATAAAAAAATTTCAGTTCACCACCCTTAATTTTCTCAATTTAATCTCTTTAATTATTTTGTAAGTTCACCCCACATTAAAAAACAAGAAGAAAAAATATACGATACCTTCTTCCGACGATGCCCATCGCCGACTTCCGGCACCACCACCATAATTTTCAACGGACGCCCACCACCACCATCGTAGAATTTTTGATAAATAAATTTAAGAACTTATTAGTTTTAGGGTTTAAATTAGTTTTATATATTGAAAGATTTTGAATGATTTTGTATATTTTGAATGAATTTTTGTCGTCACTTTTACAAATATTTACATTGGACATCGTTTGCAAAATTTCATCAGACAAAATCGATAGAAAAAACGCGAAAAAATCACTGTAGGCATTTGTTCCATCAAAATTTCCGAACAAAAATTTTTAATTTTTTTTGAACAAATGCAAAATATTCGGAAAAAAATTCAGAACAAAGTACAAATGTTCGGAATTTTTTTCCGAACATTTTGCATTTGTTCCACCAACCAGTGTCAAACAAATATGTTCGAATTTTGTTTAAAAATATATTTGAAAAGTGTACGTAAAAATCATTAATGTGCATATGAAGAACTATTATGATCTTGTATTAAAATCATGTTGCGAAATAAAAAAAATTATAACCTTTTTTTTCGATAAAATATGGTTAAAAAATTATGGAGTGAGAACCATTTAAATCTAGGTATTGAAGGGGGTGAACTGATCTTGTTTAATTATAAAATATATTTAAAGGGAATTTTATCTTTTAAAATTTATTTCCAAAATGG
Source organism: Prunella vulgaris (assembly GCA_026898435.1). NCBI lineage: Eukaryota > Viridiplantae > Streptophyta > Magnoliopsida > Lamiales > Lamiaceae > Prunella > Prunella vulgaris. The sequence continues at coordinate 360,507 of JAPKLY010000027.1, forward strand.
AGAATAAAAGGGGGTGAAGTACTTTTAAAAAAAGTGGAAATATCCTGTCCATAAAAAAAAATGTTTTGGGCCTATATTGTTTAGAAATGAATAAAGATTAATGGGCTTGAATATACTAGCTTTTACCCGTGCAATGCATGGGTTTGTTTTAAATTTTATTTTAGATAATTTTGAAATACTTTTTTTTTAAATAAGTTTTTTATGTATCATTTTGACGTTGTGGCTCGTAGTGTTGATAGTTATTTTAAAAAATATATATTTAATACATGTAAGAAAATAACTATTTAAATTTAAATTTGTAAAAAATGATCACATGTTTCTTTGTAGGTATAAATTTATATGGAGTCCACCAATATGACAATGATATATATTATTTTAATTGATTGTTTAAATTTATTTGTATGTCCTTATTATATTTATAGTGGATATATTAATTTGTATTCATCAATGAGCATGTGATTATTTCTATCAAATAAGTTTTACCATGAAGTTGTTTCATATTATACTTTTTTTTTTCTTTTTAAGTATATGCCTATTCAACTTTTTAATTAATTAATGCCTTCCCTAATTACTTATTTTTACTGATTATATTCTTATTATGCACAAGACTTTTTTTATAAGCACCAGGTGCACCGCGTAATTTAAGTGTATTTTTAAATAATTAAATAAAATACTACTAAAAAGTCACATATGTTATTACTGTAAAAATTATGTTTAGTGGTGTAACTTTTCAATAATGATACGTGTGACTTTTCACTAATAAATAGTACAACTTTTTAAGAAAGCACTTGAATTGCACAGCGCACCTGATGCACAAGAGACTTACTCATTTTTCTACCTTTTTTATCGTTATACTATATTTTTGTTTGCCTTAGTCTTGTATGCGTGTGGTGAACCGTGTAATTCAAGTGTATTTTTATAAAGTTACACCATTTATTATTGAAAAACCACACATGTTCTTACTAAAAAGTGAATTTTTAAAAATACACCTTTCAGTAATAAAGTATATAACTTTTCAGTAGTATTTTGTGTAACTTTTTAAAACTGCATCTGAGTTGCACTGTGCACTTGGTGCACAAAAGACTTACTATTTTTGTTTTTGTTTTCTTTCAAATTTTATATCCATTAGTCCACCTATTAAATTATTAATCTTATAAAATAAGAAGTTTAGATGAAGTGTTAATCTAATTAAATATAATATATAATTTAAAAAAATCTCTACTCCCTCGATCTTAACGTAAATTTTACATTTAGTCATCCGAAGTAAGTTGTTTGTTATTTTTCCCACATCTCAACCACCATCTATAGATCCTCTTTTCATAATCACCGTATTAGGATACCAAATTGAATCTCTTATGTGATCTTTCCATAACAAATAGAGTTACATTATTTTTTGAATGCATACATCTTTATCCTCATTCTTTAACTTTGCAACCTTGTTACCCTGATAATTAGTAGATATAATTTTTGAATTTGGTACAATATCTTGAACATGCCCTTTCCAACAGAAAATATGTTCTGTAAAATAGAGTTTTTAAATTTTTTTGCAAACAAATATGTATATTGAAATTCATAGCGTTAGCAATACTTTTTAGAAAGTATAATATATCTTCATTATTTTCTTTTTGGAGAAAAAGATACCCCTTAAGAATGTTCTGTAAAACAGAATTCTTAAAATATTTGCTTCAATATATTTAATGAAAATAAATTTTTTATCATGATTTGGTAGAATAATTTGATATTAAATTAAAGAATTTGAAAAGCAAAACTAAATAATCAATAAAGCAGAACCGATTCGCATCAAGGACATCCCTGTTAGGTTCTTTAGTTATGCTTTCCATTGTATTTTCTTTGATTGGAAACATGTCAAAAAGACACACCAGACTGACTAAAGTTTACAAAATATATATTTGACTTGAAGAGTTCGAAATTTATCAATAAGAGCACCGACAAAAATAATACTTAGTTTCCTAAATTTATAGAATAAATAAAAAAGCCAACAAATATCAAAATACAAAAGTCTCAGACAAATCTCTGTTTTTTCTAAATAATCCTCAAAGTTAAGGCTAATTACCATTGTTGCAACTGCTCTTGTGTTATGAGCTAAAGTTGATATATTTTCAAGACAAGCGATCTGTTATTTCTGTATGAGCTATTTTCATGGGAATAGCTCTCTAAACCAGTCCTCCACTGCTGCAGCTGCTATCTATTTTGTTCAAAATATTGTTTTAGCCTATATCAGCTTGATCCCATCAATTAAAGTGAGACCATCTAAAATGGTAAATTCAAATAAACTACCATAATGTCAGTGAACAGAAAGGTTGCATATATCTGTGAATAGGTAAAAATCATAATATGAGCTCCACTCAATGCCTTGAACACCTTAATCCACATGTTCCATAACAACTGTCATTTGCTGCGATCAAATTTATAACTTTATCTTCTGTCCCTAATTATCATTGAGTTTAATACATTCGTAGAAAATCTTCTGTTAGTATTAAAGAAATTAGAATAATAACAATGAGCATTTATTTAATTATCATAATTGAAAAAGAAAAAACCACAACCACAAAAATAAATTAGTGAAGTTCCCCTGTGCAACAGCCGCGAGCCCCTAGCCCTGGTCAAAAGCCACGGTTTTTCACTTGCAGCGGCTTAATCATGTACCGGGTCGTGCATTCTTGGCGGATGATTTGGCATTTCCTAATTATGATGGTCCTGCCAATTTGACGAGCATGATACTACACCTGCTCCTAAACTCCACCTTGAAGGCGATGTGGGTGAGCTCTTAGTATTGTCTGGTTCCAAAGGCTGTCTGTGAATTACATGTGATGGTCACCATGGTGGATAACATCCCTCTCACTGCTCTTTTGCCCAAGTTAATCATCAAATAGAATTTCGTAGGACTTTTTCTACAATTAAATATAACGATCTCAGTAATTCTTGCAGTCCATGATTGCATGTGTAAATACTACATGCAACAATGTCAATCTCATATAATAAATATAACACATCTTCTGTGATTAGCTATGGCCTTATAATTTTATGATATATTGATTGTTTTGATGCTACCGTCTTTAGAAAACTCTATCCAAAAATTTAACTTACACCAACTGTAGACATGCTAATTTGCTAATCAGGCAAGCACCGAAACTGCAACAAAAGAATTCTTTGCATAGTCATGCCAATATACTACAGATTATGAAGATCGTTGATCTAACATAAGGACTGGATAAAACAAATAGTCATCCATGATATTATAATATTATAACATAAATATCTCTCTCATTGAGGCATTTTTACAAACACCTAAATTATAAACACAACATAGAGACTTACAGGAGTGTAATTTTAGAAATTGAAGTTTGTATGACCCTTCCCTAGTTCTCTTATTCTATGCAACACCACCAACCTGAAGAAAAAAGAAAAACAAAAACTGAATGTTTGGTCTTACTGTGATTATGTGGCTTGCGCTTGAAATGAGATATTCATGTTCATCCTGTTTGTTCATAACTTGCAAGGTTTAATGCATGCTGCCACCCAAAAAATACCAAGGAGACTCCTAAAACTACGAATAGTAAAATGTCCAATATAAAAACCGACGTGACTTTAATACGCTATTCACAATCAGAATTTAGGCGTGGTATAATCAAAGGTTCTATGAGATCTTAGGATAGCTGCTCCGGAATCTTTGAAATTAGAAAACGATTCTGCCGCCGACTTTCATTCCCAAATTGAATTTTCTCTAGGTCTGTTCGCCTCTTTTCAACCTGCTCATTTGCTTTTTAAGGTGGAGAGAAAAATGAAGGAAAGCAAAAGGCCATTTTCTTCAATTAAGCATTATTAGGAGGTGGTTTAATTGATAGTATAACATAATTAACAATAAATAATTTGTTCAATTTCTACTGTTACTCCAGCTAATAATTATGGAATGCACAAAAATTGGCAGTTTAAAGGAATGACACGTGGCAGAAAATTAGGGTAGCATTTTTGACACGTGGCAACAACGCGTGAGTTCTCTTCTCCTTTTTATATATAAGATTTGATCTATTGGAGAACATGTTCGTTTTTAATTGTTAAAAAAAAGTCTACATTGTTTGTCACTGATTAATATATAAGTAAAAGGTCCAGACTATATACCCATACACATTTTTTAATGTACATATTCTATTTTCATATATTTTTATTAAAGAATTAACTAAATTTTAATAGATATTTACTAAAATAGTAGTTTTGCAATTTTTCCAAACATATATTTCACACATTATTATTTAAATGTCGAATAAATTTCGACAAAGATATATTAAAAATAGAAAAAATATATTTTGGGTGGAGATATCTAATAATGTTGAAGGGGTATATAGTTGGACCCTAAGTAAAATTGGTTTTGGTATTTATAATTGTTAATCGAAGATGAAGGATATTTAAATTGGTTCATTCTCTAAAAAACTACTCCCTCAGTCTCGTAAGAATTTGCACCCTACGGGACGGCACATTTTTTAAGAAAAATGTGTTATATATATAAAGTAGTGGCATATGGGTAAATATGTGTATATATTTGTGAGTGTGCACGTAAATCAATGTTTCATTTTCTAGTAATGTGCAAATTTGTGTGGAACGTTCGAATAAGGAAAGTGTGCAAATTCCTGTGGGATAGAGGGAGTACTACTTAACAATCAAAATTTAAATGAATATTCGTATAATTCACCTAATCAAATTGAATATTATAATATTCGCTTCGATTCAATTAGCTTCCATCTTTAACTAAAATAAGTACAAACAATACAAATTTAATATAACTAAAATAAAAAAAATTCATGTGCATTTGATGTATGGTGTACGTTCTTAATCATTATACAGAAAATCAATAATAGTTTAAACTTTTTAGTCAAAATGAACTCATACTTTTTAATTTGATCAATTTATATTTTTCAGTATAAATAAATAAATGCACAATGCACTAAGTTGTATATAACACCCTTTCAACTAAAAAAAGCACCAGCAATAGAGATTTAACATTTTAAAATGGTGTCAGGTGTTACTCACACGTCTATATCTTTTCTTAATTGGTTTGATGCTTTTGTTACGTATCAACTATTGCAACCTCTGTTTTATTACTATATAATGTCCAAAATAATAATAGTATCATACGTATAAATAAACTGAAACCTTCATTTAAAGATTAAAACACCAAAGGGTGGGTGGGCTTTACAGACAAGAACATATATCATCAATCATGCGACACGCCATTTTCTGTCTAACCCTTTTAACACTATTACATTACTATTAAAATTATAAACACATCACATTTCATGGTAATGCCAAAAAAAAAAGTGCTAGAAAGAAAGCAATATAAAGAGACTGGAAAAATGTGTGAGGGTGAAACTATTTAGCACCCATGAATTTGTAGCTACATGTGATTGTACATTGTGCTTAGAAATGCTGTACGCTATAGCGAAAATAATTTCGGGTGTCATTACTAGCGCCCGTGTAAATCGGGAAGTTTGCTCTGCTGAGAAGAAAGGCTTGAATCAGAAGCACTTGTATGAAAAGCTGAAAGCTGTGGCATTGCTTGGAGTGGAATGAAAGCAAATTATTCCAACTTCTCCATTGCAATCCACTTCCACATTACCAACCAATGAAAGAACCTTCTCACCAAAGTGTGTATCACAATTCATATGCAAAACTCTGAGGACTCTAAACACTATCAAAGGAGTTTGCTCATTCTCTTGGCCCATTTTTTCCAGCATCAAAATCAGATTTTAATTTTTTATTTTTTTAATTTTGAAAAAAATATATTTTCCTTACTTTCTGCAGATGAGCAACATGACTACGAAGTCAGATTTTGCTCAGAAGCTACTCGGTGATCTTCGCATGCGGAAGGAGAAGATGGCCGCCAGTCAGAGTTCGAGTCGACAGTCAAGCCAAACATCTAGAGGTGAATTTGTCATTTAATTCACAAGAATATTACCTGTTTTCATTTTGAGTAATCCTTCAGCCACAGTATAGGGTAGAAAATATTCAGATCAAGCTGAAAAAATAGTCCTTGGGAATTTTCTTAAGCAGAAGTGGCTCGAGGCGACAGTTAAGACGCAGGGCATAGCAATAGCTATTAAAATAGAAGTGTAAAGCACAGCTGCAATTACTGAGACGAAAAAACTTACAACATATTATTGTCTCTTGGTTGATGCTATTCCCTCTCTTTTCCTGATTATCACTCTCTCTAAGAAGTATCATGAGGCGACCACAGTGTCAATTGCCTCCATTAAAGCTCTTACTCTGATTGATTTCTGCAAATATGCTTCAACGTTTGAGAAAATCATATCTTCTATACACTTTTTATCCAACACACAGTTAAAATGAGAACTTTTGAATAGTGAATTAAAATGAGAATGTCGGTTATTAGTGCTTTGCTTTAATCTTGGAATAAGTGAGAACAAAAAAGTAATTGTTGGTCGAGAAATAGTGGAAAGATTGAGGAGACATGATTATACAAGGGGATGTAATCGATCAAAATGGGGAAGTAATTAACTTATTTTTAGGATGAAGCTGAAATGATCATCTTTCATTTGTCATTAACCAATATGTTTACCCTATGTTAATTCCCATAATCGTTCCCACTAAAGAATTTTGAACCAATCACACCCTAAAATTCGGTAGCTTGAAATTTGATAAAAAACCCTACATTCCAAGTTTTAAGGTACACCAAAGGCCCAAACACATAGACAAAGATAACTGCCTATTATTCAAAGATGTTATGCACTTATTCAAAGTTATAAATTAGTTCGCAAGATCAACTCTAGTTGAAATTACCCATCAGTACTATTTCTATCATGAAGGATCATAGCTACAATGGAGCAATAATGAATCTCGTGTGTTGGCCCTCAAAAAGGAAAAGCCCCAACTCGCATTTAAATGCTTCATCTCTTCTTTGCTAGTGATACTACATCAAAAACTCCAATATTTTTTTACCTTTAAGATCACACGAGTCTCTGATTCAACAGTTGTGCATGGAAATTCGGGGCAGACATCCAGAGGTGCTCGTCGAATAAATGCACTAGAATCTGTAAGTGTTAGTTCTTCTACTTTAGGTTGCGTACATTAAGGTTGTTAGTGGATCGACGGGATTTGAAATTTTCCACCTAAATAAAATAAAGTGATAGATTTCAAATTCATGATCAACCCAAACAACCACAAATGGATTTGTTACCATGGATTTCAAATAATTAAATGCACCCTCAAATCTCTCAGTCCAAACACAACCTAAATGGATATAACTAATCTGATTGGCATGATGCACTTTTCTTCAGGCTGGTTCAATATCAGGGAATACTAGCAGAAGGTCGAACAGAAGCAGCAGATCAGTTAATACCAAAGAATCTTCAAATCAGATTGTTCTCTACGAAAGCGGACAAAACTCTAAACAAGTTAGAGATCTATCGATGGCCATAGCTTTTGCCTTTGAGAACAACGGTAACCTCAGTAAAATTGGTGGTTCAAGCAGTAATCCACTGGTAAATTTTTTTAACAGATTTGGTAGAAGATCATCCAACTCCCAGAAAATGGAAATTACCACCTTCAACAATCAGAGCCGCACAAGCAATCAATTTCCTACCGTCTCTCACATTCATATCACTGAAATATCGAAAGGAGTTCACAAGTTGAACCAGATTCTAAGGGCATGCTCCAACGGCCATAACTTTGACAGAAACTCGATTGAAATTGGGAAAGAATTGTTGAAAGGTGCCGTGGATTTGGAGGAGTCCCTAAGAATGCTTGTAAACTTGCAGGATGGTTCTCAGTACGTCAACAGCTCCCAGAAGAAAAGCCGTTTAAAGTTACTAGACGAAGATGAGGATGATGAAGATGATAATAGTAACAAACTAGATGGGCAGTGGAAATTAGATCTCCCTACGTTCTCCTTTGATAAACGTTCAAAAAGAAGGCAACAATTGGCTTTACCATATACAAATGAAACTTCAGAACAAACTATGAGCAGCTCAAAGCTGGTTCTCCATGATAGGTCTACAAGCTATATCCAGGATTTGAGTCTTGCCATACAAGTGAATAATAACTCACAGTCCACACAAGAGAAGGGGAGAATTTCGAATGTCATAGCTAAACTCATGGGGCTTGAAGAAATCCCGCTGAATGATGATTTGAGAGGCATGAAAAATGATACTAAAGGGAAAGAAGGGAAGCAGGGGAAAGTTTCAAGAGAAAATACTAAGTCGCATGAACCTTTGAATAGAGAGAGTAGGAACGCGTCTCTGCTCAGCACTAACAAAAAATCGTCTTTAACCAACACTACCACATCATTTAGAGAACCTAAGGTTCAACTAAAACCTAAAAAGAGTAAGGGGACACCAGATGGCACGTCCGAGAGAAAACAACAAGGGAAAGATTTGAAAGCACGAGCAGTTGGTATGGAGGCAACCGTCATGAAGAACGATCAACAAAGCCACACCTTTGCAGCAAATCAAGTCAATGCTCATCAAAGTTTTGAAGATGGCAGGAGGAAACAAAGCTACAGAGAGGATAAGCAAAACAAAGTCACTGACAGTGAAAGCAAAATGCTGGTCACCAACACTGAGCAGCAGAGAAAGGCACAAAACAGCAAGAAACTCAGAGCTGCACATACAAGACATAGTAGCATTGAGCAAGAGATCAGTGCAAATTCAACGGAAAAGAGGAATGCAGGTAAAGACCAAGAAAGCAATCAACAAAAGCCACAGGATCAACACACGTTCCTTCATGAACAGGTGCTTAAAAGAGCTGAACGTTCAGAAGACAAGCGTAGAGTGGAGCAAAAAGGTCAGCAGTTTCAGAAACAAAATTTAATGGCAAAAAACAATGAGGGGCTACAAGTGGAGCCCATAATTGCTTCAAAATCCAAGAGTACACCCACAAATGTGCAGAAGAAGTTATCACATGATAAATCTGCACCCAGGAATGGGGTATCCATGACACCCACTGAAAAAGTTACCATTAAAGATCCACCAATCAGAAGAAATCAAGATGCTTCCATCATGATTGATATCTCCCAGAATAATGAAACTGATCAAATAAAAAGCAAAAATGAAGACCAAAGTCATAACTCATCTACAAGAGGGCTAGAAGTTGATACAGAAATTAGCAATAAGGTGGTCACCAATGAGAAGCCAAAGGAGGTCCAAGCCCCTCAGAAGAGGTCCGTTCCCAGGAAAACGCAGAGAAGCGAGATTCCTCAGAAAATTGATGTGCTGATAACTAAAAGAAATGCAACTGTGAATCACCGGGAAAGATCTATAAAAAAGCCAAATAACATGTTGAAAGATTTGAAACAACAGATGCATAAGAAGAATTACAGCACCAGAAGAATGGAGGAACAAGGTGATAGCCAGGTGAAAGAAGGAAACATAGGTATCAGCCTTCATAATGTGCCGGAAATGACCAGTGAACCAGTGAAGCTAAAAGACAAGTTACTAAATGAAGATGACGAAACTTTCAAATTAAGCAGTACTGAAGCAGATGAATGCCAAATACAGAACAAACACTCTCTGACTGACAATGTAAGTTCATAAAACAACTCAAATGAATTAAATTAAATTTTAAGTTTTATGCTTTCAGAATGCTTATCGCGTATTTTATTGGCTTTTCAGGGTAAAACTAAAGTCTTAAGTTCTGGAGAAGTTCTGGATGATCTCCAATCAATGGAACAGTCTTTTGTTCTCAAGGACGAAGAAGAACTCAAGCAACGTGATCAAAGCATAGGTAAGTGTTTAATGTTATCAATATTTAGTTTCCCTTAGAAAGTTAGTGATTCCTTTGTCAACGAGAAAATAAATTACAAATTTGTTTTTCTTCAAATTTTTAAGACCATATTCTGCTCAAGTCCCCCTTCGTATTCTTTTTTAAAGAAGAACCCAAAACCCATCTTCTTAAAGCATCATCCAGCATAATAATATCAGGTGATTTTTATGACCTATTGTTCATTTCTTATAGTCATGGCTCCCAATCACCTTGCCTTTTGAAGCTTATGATCCATCTTTTCTGGCACTTCGATTTTCCTATTTCAAACTTTACGATTGTTAAACCAAGATTATATTATCTCAGATTTGTAAATGTGGTGAATATTTGACAAATTTAATACTAGTCTTGGACGTTGCAGAAATCCAGATAGAAAACACAGAACTACACGATCTTTCTCCAAAATGGTGCAATCGATATCCCACATTTAAGAGACAAGAACAACTGACGGAACCTGAAAAACACCTCAAAGAGACATTGATAAAGAGTCAGCTGTTCCTTAGTACAGCAGAGGCTCTCTTCAAGCTCAACATACCTCTCAGCTTTCTTCATGCTGGTGATAATTGTAATGAAACTGCAGAGACGAAGCTCGTTTTAGATTGTGCATATGAAGTAATGAAACGAAAAGCAAGGAGGCATGAAGTTGCATATAATCCCTACGTGAAGACTACCATGAGTTGTACAAAGGTACAGTCCTTAGATAATTTGGTGAAACAACTGTGCAAAGACTTGGAAATGCTGAAGTTTTATGGCATGAATGGGAGCAACGAATGCGATGTGGCAGCTGGTTTATACAAAATGCTCAACAGAGACATTTTCCATGAGAATCCCGATGTGAACGCCATGTGGGATTTCGAATGGGGCCAAAGAATGTCAATTTTCCCTCAAATGGAAGATGTTGTGAAAGATGTGGAAAGGCACATGCTGAATGGATTGCTTGATGATATCACCAATGATTTGTTATTTGTAACTGTTTTGGCTTGATTATTTGCATCAAATTGGTTTTGTAGTGTATGCAGATTAAACACAAGGTTTTGAGAGTACATTAAGAGTTGCAGCATCTTATCTTTGTGCAGCAATAGATTTGAACAATACAATTACCTAAATACGAAAATATATTGTGCTACACAATCATCTAAACAAATACTACAATAAAAATGTAATGAGACCTATAAATGGCATCTCAAAGTTCAAAGTTGTTACCACAAACATTCCATACCAAAAAATACACTTCAGTTTCACTCAACGATGCTCACTTATTTCCATAGACGTATTTACCACTCTTGCATCTATACACAAATAGGAGTAATACATTTCAATAAAAGTAACTAACACTTTTTAGTAAAAATAGCTAATAACATTGAAAATTACACAGCTTTGTACGATGTACACAAATTTCCGTCATACATTTAATATGGGTTCATTCAGACATAATACTGTTTCAGATAAGATCTCTATTCATCTATTTCTCCACTCTCCCCGACTGAGGAGGACTGGAGGACCAACAGTCTATTACACTGATTTGCAAGTAAAAGATCACTAAACGCAAATGCAAAAACGAGGATAATATAATACTCTAAAATCAAATATTATGAGTAAGCATCCATAAAATTCATTTACAGGGCAGTCTATGACCTAATTTCTCAGTCAATCTTTCGATGAATGAACACATAAAAGGGTAATGAGTAAGAAACAAATTTAGGAGATAATGAGGATGAATTAAACATTTAGCATTACCTGGAGGCTGCAAACTCATGCTCAAGAAATTAACAAAAAACACTTCGCCATGAATTTATTTCTCAAAAGGAAGTAATGAGTATGCATCCTTCCCATTTCTTCGTGCAAATTTCTCCTAATTTAGGGATAGAAAATCATAACAACTCACTCTATTAGTCTTCCTGCCATGCATACAAGCCGTCTTAGCTCAGCCGGTAGAGCGCATGGCTTTTAACCATGTGGTCGTGGGTTCGATTCCCACAGACGGCGGTATGTGTTATTTTTTTAAACTTAAAATAGTTGCTTATTATTCACAAAAATATTTTTTTTCTACACAAAACTAATTTATAATTAATATTCATTTTGTGAACTATTTTATAATTTTCTGAATTCAAAATCATACACTAAATATTAATTTTCGAGGGTTGATGAGGCACTACATAAGCAATAATAGTGCAAATTAAATTGAAATTTTCAAAATCCTTTGATTCACTTTGAATTTGCTTGTCTTGCTTTTTTTATTTTTACATTTTTTTTTAAATTCACAAACTCTTAACATTGTATCGTTCCTTGCATCGATAAAATTAAATTTTAATTACAATTAGAGATCAATTTTAACTGAAAAAATCTTGATAAAGACTTGAGATAGAAAAATGTGAGTTGTGAATTGCAAAAAATAGACTCACATATATAGATAATATAAATTTAAAAAAAAAATCAGTAAAAAGAATTGAACATAGTGAAAGAATTTCGCCTTATTTAAAAGTATAAACATATGAAGAGATTTAAAATCAATTAATTTATTTAATTTTTCTAAGACTCTCCCTCACAACTTTCCTCTTTAGGAAGGAAGCTCAATTAACGGATAATTTAATATAAGTGAAACTACTTTTAACGAAAACTAAAACTTGAACATTAGACGAAAATAAGTTTGGATATCGAGAAAAAATTTCGTTTCATCTGAGTATTTAAATTTATAGAAAAGGGCAATATCAATTCTTTTATTTAATTTTTCTTACACATAGACATGAGATTCTAGATGGTTTGGTGTAAAAAGATGTAAACAAATTAAACATAAAAAATAAAAAGTTAGTTTTATTACGAAAAAATTGCAAAGATTAATTATATGAAGCGAATAAATTATAAAAGTAACAATATTCACATTGTTCTTAATAGAATGTGATAGAGTTGCGAATACGAATCACTAAATAACTTCACAACTTCCTTACAACGTCAAATCAAAATAACCTAACCAGGTGAATTAACTCACCTGATCACTGAGCTTCTCACTTGAGTGAATGATCCGGGTTCGATTTCCTTTGAGAACGAATAGGAGGGAGATATAAAGTTGGTTTGGAGATATACGAGTATATGGAGACTTGGTGAACTAACTTCTAACTACTAACCACTAACATTTACCGATAAAAAAAAAAAACCTAAATTAAATAATTATCCAAAATTAAATATAAAGTCAAAATCTCAAATAGATTAATAAAACTTATTTCTTTGTAATTATCTTTCTTCTTACCTTTTGTATGCCCAAGCATTAACTTGACATTTTTAAGATTCGCTTTTGTAAATAATATTATGTATATTATTTATTAATAGATATAATATATATATATATATATATATATTGTGCAACATTTGTATAGAAATTTCTACCGTGAAAATATTTATTTTTTAAAAATTTGCGGGTCTAACCCAGGTCGGGTCAGATTTGGACATGTTTTTCAAAAACTCGAGCAAGTTGTAATTTCAGGTTTTTTCGCTCACATGTATGTTACAATTTGGGCAAATGCGTATTACAATTAGGCAAAATATGTGTTACTAATTCATAAAAATTACTTTTTTGTACTTTTTAAGTAACTATAAGGAAAATATGTATTTTTGCAAGAATAAATATGTGTTACTTAATTTATTTTTTATTCTTTTTGTTGAGTTATGTTAATAATATGTTGTTCATGTACTAATACATCATTTAATACCTTACATATGTTATATAAAGTACAATATATATTTTTCTAAAGCCAAATAAATATTTGTATATACAGTAACACACATTTGATCTTGCAGCAACACACATTTACTCTAATTGTAACACACATTTGCAGTAACTCACATTTATTCTAATTGTAACATACATTTGCAGTAACACACATTTACTCTAATTATAACACGCATTTATTCTAAATGTAACACATATTTTCTCTAATTGTAACATACATTTGCAATAATACACATTTACCCTAATTGTAAGTTGTAACATATATTTGCTCCTCAATTTGTATTATATGAGCAAACATGTGTTACTGTAGGATAAAACGTATTTTTTGTTAAGAATAAATATGTGTTACACATACAATGTAACATATAGATGTGTTATGTTGCAAAAATGTTTATTTCTACAAAAACAAATGAATATGTGTAGAAAACAACATTTAGTCTGATTGTAACACACATTTTGTCTTAAAGTAATATGCATTTGTCCAAATAGTAACATACTTGGGAGCGAAAAAAACTGAAATTACAAGTTGCGCGAATTTTGAAAAAAAAAAAATTCAAATCCCACCCGACCCGATTTAGGCCTGCAAATTTTTAAAAAATGAATATTTTTACGGTATAAATTTCTGTATAAGTTTTTGTCAAATATATTTGTTATATATATATATATATATATATATATATATAATCCACATATGAGTTGTGGATAAAATTTAAAAGAGGAATTGATATGGGAGTTATTTTAACTCCCGTGTGCCCATATTTCAATTAATTCCAGAATTCAGGAGAAAAATAACTTTTCAAAATTCACTTTCAAGAATTTTCTCTCCAGAGTACGGTACAACACGTGGATAGCAATGAGTTATATAATTTCATTGCATTTAATTAACAAGTTAGTAATTCTCATTTTCTTATTACCAGATTCAATGAATCCAGCATATGGTATCAGAGTCATAATATTGGTGTCTCTTTGTGAATTGAAGCATGTTCATTTTTTTCAGCCTTCAATATTTTTTTAATTATTGATAAAAATAATTCAAAACACTTAAACTCAAATTTAACCCCAATTTTCGTTGTCGATTGAGAGAGAGCCCCCAAAATTTGAGCACTAGTTTTGAGCACATATTTATTCTTATAAAAATACACTTTATCCTTATATAAAATCATAAATTTGTCTATATAGTAACACAAATTGAGGAGTAAATGTGTGTTATTGTCTGTACAAAAAATTATTTATTCTTAAAAAATATATAAAAATACATTTGGTCCTTATATAAAATCATAAATTTGTCTATATAATAACACAAATTGAGGAGCAAACGTGTGTCTTTGTATATACATAAATTTATTTATTCTTAAAAATATAATTACAAATATATATTTTTTCTCCCGGCGGTGGTTCCTCAGAAAGAAACGGCAGCCCGGGGGCAGTCGCAGTGGAAACCTTCACTACTGCAGAGGCACATGTTTTGTGCCACCAGTTCAGTCCTCCAGAAAACACGACTTATCACACCCTTCACAGCTCTTGCAGCACGCTTTCATTCGCCATCAGGTTCCTCAATTCCTCATTCAATAGCTCATGCAACTTATCCTTGCACATTATTGCAAGCTGAAAATCCATAATCATTAATTAATTAATTGCAAATATCAATTATTCAGTTAATTAATTTGATAATTGAAAACTAAAGAGAGTGGGAGTGTAGATTACGTGTGGGGCCCCATGGCCATCAAAAACTCCGTAACAATTAGGGATGACAAAATGATCTGCTCCACAATTCCCCCTCCCCCCACTCGTGGAGCAGATCAGGCATGGATCTGCATAATTTTTGTCCCGATGCACTCCGCCCCGCCCTGAACCGCTCCATATAATATTAATTATATATAATATTATGTAATATATATAGTATTAAACATATATGTAATGTATATGAAAAGAATAAAAAGTAACAAAAAGTATTAATTTTTTTTTATTTAGGCTTTTTTTAATATATTGATTTTAAAAAATTATGAACATTTAATAGATGGGGCAGAGGCATGGATCTCAAAATGCTGTCCCACAGTGGAGCGATTGATTACAGGTGAGCACAATCTCTCCTTTATCGTGACGACGTCTTCCATCTTGCCGTCGTCTAGCCCCGCTACCGCCACCGCATATCCCAAATTAGGTATACTCAATTGTGAAAGTATAATTTCAACCTGCTAAAAATATCCTTATATATTAATTAAAGCATTTTGAAACACACAACATATTCAAAGCGGAAACATAATGAGTGAATAGCTAGTTTGCTTAACTATTGAGTGAAAGAGGTCATATATTGTTGAGAAATAATCATTAATTTCGACTACCTAGCCTTCATAAATATCAATTTCGCTCTAAGTTGGCCTTACCAATTCTTTCACATATTCTATTAATGTAAATTGATTTTTATTTTTTTTTAGAAAAAATTCACTTTGAATCGCCTTGTCTTACTTTACGTTCTTGAACATCAAAGTCAAAATATTTGATGAATATATACCAACGTCCAACATGATCTCATTCCTTGTGCATAAATTCACATTCCAAGGTCAATAGTAAAGTCTTGGGGAAAACTAAAGGAAACACATTTAAGTTGAAATGCTAGATAGGAAATCATGTATCATTATAAAGATATAAAATAATAATTAAAATCGAGAAAAAATAAATAACACATGCACATAGATTTTACATGGCTTGGGGTCTAAATATATATACCAAACAAAAAACATTAAAAATAGAATAAAAGTTAAAGTTATATAGTTAAATTTTAGTGTTGAAAAATTTATGACAAAGAAAGAAAAGTGATAGTGTAAAAGTGAATAAAGCCGTAAATGTAATAAAACAAATATTAATATAGTAGTCAATAGGATCGGAAAAAAATATATACATATAGCACTAAATAACTACGCACAATACTTTGCACATAAAAATAAAATCTTCTTTTACCATTATAAAATCAAAATAATCAAATCAGATTATCTAATAACAAATATAAAGTCAATATCTCAAATTTAACACACTTAGAACTCCATTGCTCCTAATTACTTATGTAAACATATTATTTTGCATAAATTTGAACATGTTTAGATATATATAAATTATTAGATGTAAAATCAATTTACCAAATTTGTAATTCAGAATTTCATCCACACCCTTCTCCAAATACAAACTTACTTTAATGATGCAACACTAGTAAAACATATGCACTCATCAATCAATTGAATAGATCATACTTTACCCATTTGAATTAAACAAATAATATTTAAAAAATAGACTATATACCTCTGTGATTATCATTGGTAGAGAGCTATTGGAAAAGACGACTAGATAGGTCCTAGCCTTCTGATTCCTACGAAATAGTGCCTCCTCTTTGTAATTTTCTTTATCAATGAAGGTTGTTCCTTCCACCTGAGTGCATAATATCTTGAAGAGTCAAATAACATAAAAAATTAATAAAATTAAAAAAAAGGATAAAGAATTGATCAAATACTGCCAAAAAAAAAAAAAAACCATTACATCTTCATCGGATAAAATCATGATATTTCTCCTACAGATTCATTTGGTGCCTCTGACGTATTGGAATGGTTACGACTAATCAACTTATCTCTCAAATTTGTGCTTCAACTAAGAGTAGCAAGATAGAGGGCCGCCGCTGAAGAGATATATGAAAATCAGATTAGGGTTTCAACGTTTAAGGGAACCTTTCCTTTTATACCGAGAAATTTTTGTGATTTTTGAAATGACAAAAATACCCTGAAAGTTAACCGTAATTTTGAGAAGTATCTATATTTCATATTGAACAAACTTGTCCCGTATGTTTCCTTTTGTTAAAAATTAGCAATATTTAATGAATGTTTCTTAGAATGAAAAAATATTTAAAACAAAACAACCAAATTCAAAATTTTATTACAAAAAGTATCTATTTGAAATTCATTGAATCATAAAAATCAAAAATTATATTATATTATTTATTACCAAACTATTTAGAATATAAATATGAAAATTTGCGAGTTATTTATAAAAAAAAACTAAAAATAATTTTAAAACTGTAAAGATAAATAAGAGAACTCAAGACAACAGAAAATTGAATTGATCTTCAATCTGCATGTTTAAAGATAACATATTGTTGTGAAAATTGAACCGACCTCAACAAGACTTCAAGTAATCAGAACAATTGGAAAGAACTCCCAAGAACACACTCAACAGAAATAAAATAGAAATCAAAAGAACAAATAATTTACGTGGTTCGATCAAATTGATCTACGTCCACGGATGGGGTAGCTCACTTCACTAATAGATGAATAATGTTTACAGAATGCAAGCTTTCTCTCTCAAAGATTTAGAATGTCAACTCTCACTTAATTCACTGTAATGAATACGTATTTATAGATGCACAGATCCTAACTGCCCTTTAAATCTGTAACCAATCAACGAGCTTGTATGGTTACAACCGCCAGAAGTAACTATTCCGGCGTCCAATAGGATTACTCCGCCAGCTGTCAAAATAACCGACTTTATCACTCTATCAAAAAATACCTTCGCCATATTCTGTTGTCAGCTCAGGACATTATTCAGGATAAGTGACTCAGGAAATAAGTGATTTTAGCTCAGGATAATCTTCTCAGGATAGCGCCTTCAGTTCTACTGAGTCATCAGTACAAGTACATTCACTGATCTGAACACTCAGGATGAGAGTCAGGATCAGAACACTCAGACTCAGGATGAAACCTTCGCTCAGGCTCAGGACCAGTTTCTGTCAGGCTCAGAATAATACCTCAGGAATTTTCCTCTGGATCTAAAACCTCAGGATCAGGATTCTGACTAGATATCAGTATCCAAACTCAGCATATCTTTACATATAACACATATAATAATCAGAGTTAATGTTAGGAAAAAGAGCAAATTCGGATGTTGCCAGAACATATTGCAACATATAACACAACACTAGACATAACATCTACATTAATAAATGAGTATACCCAAAGAACAAGATAATTTTTTTCGTCTCACAACTTATTGAGTGTCCGCTTTTAGTTCTAAAAATTTTGATTCTTCGATTTGGTCTCATAACTCTTTGGTTTTGTCCAATTTTTACCGAAATAGTGTAAATAATATCATTTTTGCCACACACAACGCTTGTAGTGGTTGAATTTAAGAATTTTCGATACTCTTGTTGACATGACTGTCAAACAATAATTATTTTTTCATTTTGTGTTTATTTATTTATTTATTTATTCTACATTACTGAAACATTAATAAAAATAATAAAATATCAGCAAGGATGCTGAAAATTTCCAAATTTAACCATCATGTGCTCCGTGCAAGAGAAAAACAATATATTTTCAAATTTTCGATAAAAATGAGATCAAAATTGGATAAATCCAAAGAGTTACAAGACCAAAATTAAAGAGTCAAAATTTTTAGGACTAAAAGTGGACACTCAATAAGTTATGTGAACAAAAAACTTTTTTCTCCCCAAAGAACTATTTATAATACCCGAAGAACAAGTGAACAATATCCGAAGAACATCTGAATAATACCCAAAGAACAAGTCTAAATAATACTAATACCCAAAGAACAACTCATCAATATCCGAAAAACAAGTCTAAGTAATACCTCTAGAATAAATCTAAGAAATACCCCAAAAATAATTCACCGATATCATAAGAGCAAGCCTAAGTAATACCTAAAAAACAAGCCTAAATAATAACCCAAGAACAAGTTTACGTAATACCTCAATTTACTAATACACCAAGAACAAGTTGTAATACAAAAAAAAACAAATTATTATTATCTCAAGAACAACTCACTAATATAAAAAAAAAGTCTAAATAATAATTCAAGAACAATTTACTGTTGCTTCAATTATAAAAAATATATATAATATAGTGTGTATTGTATATTTTTTTAAAATTAAATTAAAATCAAAATTATATTTATAATAAGATGCATCCTATCTAATTTGAGTGTAGATAAGTTTTTGCATACTAGAATTTGTGACTTAAAACTAGTACGTAATATCAAATACGGTTTAATTTTTTTCTGGAAATATATATAGTCAATATCTTGACCAACAATATCCTGTAGTCGCACTGAAATGTATGTCAATATTAGCTAACTCAAAGTGATGCTTGGCCTAGATCGTCCCTCTTTTCTCATCGTTTTCCCTCTTTAATTTCTCCGCGCTGAAACTTTTCCCAGTATTCATCGTCAATTTCAGTTCGATCTTCTTTTCTCGGGAGACAGGTTGTTTATTGCTTCGTCTCTTGTTGCGTTGTTTTTTTAAATCTTTGTTTCTGTTTGACAAGCATAAATATATTTGTCTTGCTTATCCCCATGTCCCAGGACTTTTCTCCGCCTCCAGTTTTCGCTGGCGTGCTTCTTGATTTGAGTTTCAGGTACTCAAGAAGATAATATTATTACTTTTTCAAGGAGTAGAAATAGAAAGGTTAGAATATAAATCTTAATTCATATGCCAGTCACATGTTTGATGAAATGCCCCAATGATATCCTTTTTGGTCTTCTTTGAAAAATCTTTCACTGCAGTTGCTTGGATTTTCAGTTTGAGAATTTTGGAATAATGAAGCAGGCGCGTTGAGTATCAGATTAAATAATAGATTGTTAAACTCATTGAAAAAAAAGTTACAATATAATTTCAAGGTTGATCTCAAGACTAGCGTCCAATTATTAATCAAGGGTTTACAACTAGTTCATAGATATAAACAACTTTTAAAAAACATGTCTACTCTGGTTACATTACCCATCTTGTGACTTACCTCAAACCACATGTTTTTACACAAAAATCTTTGGAAGAAGATGTCCTCTTTTAAGTGCGCTTCATAATTCACATTAGCTTGAGCACATTATGTATATAAAAATCAACAGTTCACATATAAGTTTGCAGTCGAATTTATGGATATATATATATATATATGTGTGTGTGTGTGTGTGTGTGTGTATGAATATGCATTGAATTGTATTGATGTTAACATATATGCATATGTATTAAGCCGACGACAAAATTTCTATTCGTCACTCTGCTAGTTGTCCATAACGTTCTGAGCATTTGATGCACATATGCTTCTGTCCGTGTATCATGTAATTATAGTGACGAAGTTTCTTGAATTGGATTTAGTTATAATAAAAATTTGAAATGGCGGCGGCGGCGGCTGTGGTAGCGAATGGCCTTAGGAGAGAAGATATGGGAGACGGTGGCATCGATGGGCCCACTAATCCCATGGTGACACCTTTATTAACAGATCTTTATCAGTTCACTATGGCCTATGCTTACTGGAAAGCCGGCAAGCACAATGAACGCGCAGTGTAATTGTCTTTTTTGTTAATGTTCCGTTCATCATTCATTCACTTGCATTCTTGTTCATAGAAATTCTTTGGTTGGAAGTACTGGATGGGTTTGCAGTATTGTTTTTTTTGATACGTTTCAATGATTGATTTTGATTAGTTGTTATTTGTAAGTTGTATATTATCCTTAACAGTTCTTTTGAAAAACACTGAAACAAGCATGTTATTCCAATTAACATTGTTATGGTTAGCTGTTGACTGATTGATTATTGATGAATTATATAACATTGATAATGGATACTTTTTCAAGAATTGGTCAAGAGAGATCCAATATTTTTTTTGGAATTTTCTGACTGTTAACTTCTTTAATTGGTAGGATTAGCGACCTCTGTCCTTGTTGGGTATGGTCTACTTTCTGTAGTTGCTCCATCTGATAACCCTGCTTAAAGTTCATGTATTTTCTGAGGGAATTTTCAAGAGCTTTTGTAATAAAGTTTCGGACCGCTTAATTGATTAATGGTCTTATGAATTACTTAAAGAAGTCTGACGTGCCGTATCGTACGCAAATTACACTGCATCATTAACAACTTCACCACTCCTTACATAAAGGGGAAATTTGTTTTTACATGGCTAATAACCATCTTTCGAAGTTACTGGGTGATTTGTCATCTTGGCATGGTAGGAGATTATGTATTCTCAATTCTCATTTTCAGTCAGTGTATCTAATAATGAGTTTCCTTCCCAGTTTGGTAGCTTGAGTTATATCAAGATGTAATTGTCAGTAAACAGGAAACTGAGATAATAAGTTAGCCTTTATGAGCATATTGTTTTTGCAGCTACATTGTTATGACCAGGAGTTACAGTTTTGTCATGACATGGTTTATGCAGGCAAAGAACTCTTTAAGTTTTCAATTTTTCTGATATTAAAGAATTAGCATATGCTATATCTGCCTAAAATTTTAATCTTTTGATTACTCTCCTAGTTGTCCTTCAAGCTTATCAGGTCAGCTAAATGCATTTGATTTGAACCTAAGCAAATTTTTTGTTAACCTTTTGTGCCGCCGCAAATTATGAAAGAAAATGATCATGCTTGCTTGATCTTTTATATGTGATGTTATGTTATCTTCAGGTTTGACTTGTACTTTCGGAGGAACCCCTTCGGTGGGGAATACACAGTTTTTGCTGGCCTAGAAGAGTGTATTAAGTTAATTGCTAACTTTAGATTTACAGAGGATGAGATTGCTTTTGTTCAAGCGTCCTTACCTCCATCTTGTGAGGTATTAACCTATGTTATATACTTGACATGTCAATCTATATATGGTTGCTTTCTTATATTCATTTTTTGTTACTAACGGAATTCATCAAATTGTTGGATTAGATTATATCTACGGTTTGTTTCTCAGTTATCAGTTATGTATAGTCTATAACTTAGTAAGTTATGTAATTCTGTAATTTAGACTAGTTCTTATTCCCATTATGTATGGTAATAATTTAAACATGCTAGAGAAAGTTAATTATTTTATATGACAGATAATTTAGTACATGTCTGAAGACATGGGTAAAAGAACTGCCAGTACACTTAAGTGGAGTATAACTCGAAGGTCCACACCTGAGGCTTCAATAAACAGTAGTAGTGTATGTAGCCACTCAAGATCTAAATTAATTCAATGCATGTGATTCGTTGAAACAAATTGTTCTGTAAGTTTAAGTGAATAATGTGTTATATAATATGATAATACCTATACTTCAGCCAAGAACTCTTGACTCTTTTTTTACTTGAGTTCTCTTTGGTGAGTTTCCACACGCTTTCCAAATATCTTGAATTTTTCTTGAAGTGCTTGATTAATAGAATCTAAATTAGTTCGTATATGGTCACATTGTCCAAAAATCGATTACCTTGTGTCAATGTGGTGGAATATATATTTTTTGTTTAAAATTTAACACACTAGGGCACAAACTCTTGTTTGCATAACATGCTGTTCCATAGTTTAGAAAGGCTGGACTTATCGATGTTTGACCTTAGATTGGCTTCTTTGACTACCTCCGCGGAGTAGATTGTTTCGATGTGGAGATACATGCCATCTCTGAAGGATATGTTGTGTTTCCGAAGATACCATTGATGAGGATTGAAGGGCCAGTAGCTGTAAGTACTTTATAGTGTACTATCACAATTTTATGTTAACTTATATTTCGTTGTTGTGATTACTCATTAATGTTGTCATTGTCTTCTAAGGTGGTTCAATTGCTTGAAACTCCACTTGTAAATCTGATCAATTTTGCATCATTGGTTGCTACAAACGCTGCAAGGCATCGGTTTGTTGCTGGGAAGTCCAAACTTCTTCTTGAGTTTGGGCTTCGACGAGCGCAGGTCAAATAGCTTGTCGATCTCATTTTATTTTAAAATATTAATTTTTATTAGCAATCATTAACTGGATTTCTGCATCATATATCTGCAGGGACCTGATGGGGGTATATCAGCATCGAAGTATTGCTTCATGGGTGGATTCGATGCGACAAGGTTCTCTACAATGAAACCGCAATATGAAATATTACTTTTTCTATTTATGGTTATAGGCCATGTTTAACATGATTGGACTTTCTAATTTAGGTCTGCATATACTTATTTTTGAACAAGTCTATGAGGTACTGAATGTCGTGCAATGCTAGGAATCAATAGTTTACATCTACATATAATTTTTGAAAATCCACAAGAACTCTCAAATGACTTTCACTTTGCACTTGAGCATAAGTTTCATTATTAGTGCATGAGAAAAAAGAAAAAAAATGTTAATGATGTATGTTGTTTCAGTGTTTTTAACAACTTCATTGCTGTTGAGATGCTAAGAAACAAAAATCTTATAATATCCTTTTTGTCTTCTCTCTCTCACCTGAAATGTTTGCTTTTCTATTTTGGTAATATTATTAGTCCAGGTCTTAGATCAATGAAACTCGTGATTTATGATTTAACTATAGGACCAGGCAAATAAGTTAAAACATAAACCCAAAATTAATATGTGGTCAATTATATAGCCAATGGTTTATAGATTGGTAATTTAATTATTTTTAAAAAACAAACTTTAGCAGCTTGTCCTTGTATTACAAATTTGACACACCAGTCCTAGACTTCTAGTTTGTTGTGTTGTGATAGCATGAATGAAGTGCCATAAGAAACAGATCTCCTGGTGTTCTGTTGGTTCCCCTGCCTACTCTGTATATGTTATATGCATGTACAAGTTTGTTTTGTGCATGATCTTTATGAGCAGAAAACTTGAGTTTATTCACTCTTTACTATTTCTGTGTTTTGCTTGTGTTGTAGTTACACTTTTCTTTTGCTTTCCAGTTTACCCACTCACTTCTTCTTAATGTTAAGTACTATTAAAGCTCATCTGTCTTTGCCGTTGGATTCTGACAGCAATGTTGCTGCTGGAAAATTATTTGGAATACCACTCCGTGGAACACATTCTCATGCCTTTGTCAGCTCATTTATGGTAGGTACTGTAAACATTGTTTAAGTCAAAGTTAATCTCTATTCTCTACTCAATATGTCCTCATATGTTTCCTTGTTGGGTTCTAATTACCAATTACTGATTTTAATCTTGATTGATTGCACTATTCAAAAAGATTCTTTTCTTATAAGTAAAGACATTTTTTAACAAGAATCAAAAAGTGATTTTGAAGTGGTTTACATGTGCTTGTTTATGTGTATAAATGCACACACCCCTTTATGCCTTTTGTCTTCATACGCTGGAATTCCTTTTTACCTAGAGATAACTGATAATTCTAAGATAAAACTTTTGCATGTATTCTTTATGTTTGGTCTTCTCTTGCCTTTTGTTTTTCCCAGGCAACTCTGTGTGCCTTATTGTATAGATGAGACAGGGCAGGATAGGTTTTAGAACAGATATACCTTAACTTCTTCCCCACTGCATTTCAAATAAATGTGGTTGTTTATTTTGCGATGTTCTTAGATTTAATATACTTTGGCATAATTTGGAAACTTGATTCATGCTTCTGAACTTGGTGCAATATGCTGAGCTATTCATACAAATTGGTTTGTCTTGGCATTACTTATAAGGAATATTTTAGGTGCTCAGTGTACATTTTGTGATGTCAACCCTGCTGGGCGCAGTTTAAACTTGTTTACGTACTATGTTTCTTTTCTTTTCTATTTCTGCTTCAAGATACTTATTATCTCAGACAATTAAGTATTTTGCAGAGTCCTGATGAGATCATCGAGAAATCACTCAAGAGTTCTAATGGCTCAAATGCTTGCGAGGATTTTGTTAGTTTGGTGCAGGCATGGTTAGGCAAATTAAAGGTTTGATGAATTTAATGTTTTATGACCAATTCATTTCATCTTTATAGTATTCATTGTAAATAGTCTTCTTGTCCTTCTCAATCCACAAAACTTGTCTAGAAAAGGCTCGTAAATTTACCATAATCCTGTGTAATATTTAACCTCAAGTGTTTTGCTAAATCTGGCATTCCTTATAAATTTTTTACAAGGCCTTCATTATATCAATGAAATGCAAGAGTTTACAAAACCTTCACTATATACTTCTTAAATGAAAGTGGTTTTGTTTGAATCTTGATGCCCTTGATGGCATCCGGAAGAATGTGACACCTTCATAATTTTTCTGTGCAAATAGTCTTGAAGTGTCGTATTATTGCATGACTTCCGGCCAGCAAGGAGCAGATTTTGTATCTCTCAGAAGCATGGTTTACTGTTTGGTCAATGGTTAAAGTAATGCTCTAAGGTACTCATGCATATGCAAGAACTGTATCTTTTATCTACCTTATCTTCTCTAATTTTTAGACATTTTATGATGTCTGTTCAGTTCTTATACTTCAGTTTGATAGATGGAGCCTGAGATAAGATGTTGTTTGGTCTCTGAAGTCATACCTGCATGTATATTTAATCATATCGATTATTAAGTGCCTTTTATGTTGTTTGTTTTTAATATTTTGAATCTGTTCAGTGGTCACAGTTATTAGGTGGAATCTTTGGGGAAACCAATCAAAGTGAATTAGCTGCTTTTATCTCATATGCTCTTGCCTTTCCAAATAACTTTCTGGCCCTCGTTGACACGTATGATGTAAGTGAGAACTGTCAATTGTTCATTGGTTTATCATTACATGTCATTCTAATACAATGAATTTTGTAGTTAGCTATTGGTTTTTTCATGGCTTATAGTTATAAGTAGGACAGTTAAGACTCTTCAGCATATTGGATTTGGAGGTGCATAATTGGTTAACTTGTAAAGATGTCTCTGAACTTGCATAATAGTCCTTATATCAATAAGTCTCAAGTATTGTTTCATGTATTAGTATAAAGTGGCTGTTGCCTGTTGGCAACACATCTTAGTGATTCACGTATTGTCCAAGGCCTTAGAGGTATTCTTTTGGTGGATTGTTATTAGCTGTCAATATCTTCATTAGTTACCTCGTTTATTATTCCCTTCTCATAGAAGTCCTCAAAAACCTCCATCAGCTCTTTTTTCATAATTTCCCAGCACTCTTTGAACACTGCTAAAGAGAAGCCATCCGGCCCGGGTGATTTATCATCATTGCAACTAAAAACAGCTTTTTTGACTTCTTCCTCTGAGAAAGGTTGCTCCAGAGCATCCCTAAAATGTTATGTATTAGTTTGTTAATTGAGCTTAATTAGTACATTGTTACCCTCTATGCACATCCTGAAAACAATATTTGTCCATTGTTACCCTCCATGCACATCGTGAAAACAATGAATAATAAATTTAATCTTCTTGGATATTGTACCCTTGTTCTTGTGAAATGACATAAAACTGAAGCTGCTTAATTTGGTTTCTTGTTGAAAAGATCCATATAGAGTTGTTGCTTGTCCATGTATTATGTTAATCTCATTGATCAGATGTTTGTCAATATCAGCATTCCATCTGTGTGTGCGAGTGTTTCCCCTATCTTTGGTAACAGCTTCTGTCATTATGTGAACAGGTTATGCGAAGCGGTATTCCTAATTTTTGTGCAGTTGCTCTAGCTCTCAATGATTTAGGGTGAGTACTTAGTAGAAAGGCTTTCACATAATATATTACTCTTATAAATTACATGTCTGCTAGGCCGTGGGAACAGTAATTTTTTATACACCGTTCTTCAAATAGATTCTTCTGGGCTTAGTATTATTTTTCTTATCTTATAATCATCCTCCCCAATCACTCCTTCATGCCACAATCAACAACCTTCTTTCTGTTCAGTTTTTCCAAAAATTAGACCACATCACTAATGATGTAAACATAATGAAGACGAGCGTTTATTCACCATATCAAAGGATAAAGAGGAAAGTTGAATGCTCATTCACATTCCCATTAAAGAATTTGAAACAAACACCCTCTTAGTTAATACTAATAAAATAGATATCCTTTTTTGCAGGTATAAAGCATTAGGTGTTAGGCTGGATTCTGGTGATCTTGCCTATCTTTCATGTGAATCTCGAAAATTCTTTCAAACTGTAGAGAAGGAATTTGGGTTGCAAGATTTTGGACAGACGAACATTACAGCAAGTAATGACCTCAATGAAGAAACTTTGGATGCTTTAAATAAACAGGTATCCATATATAGCGAGTAACGTGTCAGTTCTCATCAGTAATATTTAGTGTGATATATTGCTGAGAACAATGACGAAGCTAGAAATTTCATTACAATAAGTGTAAAAAAAATCATATAATATGTATAAGCTTTGAAAAAATAAAAATAATATAATATTTTAGTTAATACATTATCTTAATTACATTAGCTATATAAAATAAATAATAGAAAAACTCATAAGGTGCCCTGAAATGGGTTAATCCATATAAAGTTTTACTTTGACTTCAATTGAACCCCTTCTAGTGGAGGGTGGAATTGATTAAACGAATTAATCAGCTTTAGGTGGGTATTGCGTCATAAAAAGAACATCGTAGCTTTATAAAAATATAAAATAATATTTTTTTTTACAATTACATCATAAGTATTTTGAATAATTGTACAATAGTGTTACAATAAACATCCATCAATATGACATTTTTATATATTTGTCACTAAAACCAACATGATATCACAAAAAATTATTGATACCCTCTTCTTTTGAAAACCTGAAAGTTTTACTCCTCCATCCATAGAATTTAATAGTTAAAAACGCTAAAATAAATTTAGTATAAAGAATTCAATTAGGAAATTTTAAGTATAATTAGTATTTTTATAACTTAAAACTCAACTTGTAGAGAGAGTTTTGAACCTGAGCTTAACATATTATAGCAGTGTTACGCGTAGGAGTAAGTCTATTCTATTACTTACATGTGTTTAAGTAATAAATTTTTCTATAGAATATATAAACTCTGTTGCGTTACCAAAACATTAAAAAAAAAAAAAAAGGAAATAAGCAATTATACAGTAAACAAAATGTATGTTCCTCCCTAAATTTCAAGTTTGAAACTCCTTAGTGCTATCAATGCTTATGTTGGGTCAGTTCATACAAAGTTTTGCACTGACTTTAAATAGGCTCGCAAGTAGTGCACGGTGGGATTAGTCCACCAGATTAGTAGGTCTTTAAACCGGATATCGAGTCATAAAAAAAAGGTAAAACTAAATTAATCACTCACAAAGAAATGAGAAAGTCGAAATATAACTTAATTATAAGTTATGGGTTTTTTCAGAAAAAAATATTTTGGTAAGCAAACTAAACTGCCCCCATATATTTTTAAAATCCCAATAATTGATTTATTCACTTTGTCGAGTTATAATGGCCAGAGTTTGAAGTGAAGCTGGACATAATAATTTTATTTGTGCTGATGCCCCTAATCTGATTATTTAAGTATACCAAATTCTTATACTATAAACATAATTGGGATGGGACAATGTGAGAGACGGGGAGATAGAGAACCGCAGAAAATGAAAATAGTTCAAAATATGACTTCTACCTTGTTTATTATTTGTTGGTTGATTTGGATGGAGACTTATAAATAATATTGTCAGGGTCATGAAATTGATGCCTTTGGGATTGGAACTCATTTGGTTACATGTTATGCTCAACCCGCCTTAGGTGTCGTCTTCAAATTGGTTGAAATAAATGATCAGCCTCGGATCAAGCTTTCAGAAGATGTTTCCAAGGTTTGTTTGATCCTCTTGGTGACATGCTGTGCTATTTTTAGGTGACTCATTGAGCTAGCATTGTTTCAGGTCTCCATTCCATGCAAAAAGAGATCCTACAGATTATATGGGAAGGAAGGTTATCCTCTTGTAGACATTATGACTGGGGAAAATGAACCGCCTCCAAAGGTTCTTCAATTTGCCTCCTTAATGATATATTCTCTTATTATTCGTTACACTTGAAAATACTAACATGTAATTGTACTAGAACAAAAATATTTATGTACATGCCTGCTGTTGTAGAACTATGTTGAAAATACTATTTGCAAGAAAAATCTTTAATAGAACATACCTGTTGGCCGAAATTTCTTTCAGAGAATGCACGCTGTTCTCCAGTGATTGAATACAATTATTAGTGTAGGAAGTCAAGTAATACTTCATTCATATCCAGTACTCTGTTTGATAATTATATCACCTTTTTTTTTTATTGGTAGGATTGTTTTTAACTGTCTGCCCAGCCCTTTACCTATAAATTTCCTGCTTTTACATACAGGTAGGTGTACGAATACTGTGTCGTCATCCTTTCAATGAATCCAAGAGAGCATATGTGGTGCCACAGCGTGTAGAGGAGCTTATGAAGTGTTATTGGCCCGGTAGATCAGGTTGAGTTTTTATTTTTAGCATTGAAGATACATCTCTGAATTATAATGAGTTTACTAATTATTAAGTATTTGTCATATAATGTGCTTTATATTTCATTTCACAATCGATGTCACTTTGGAAGGAATACAGGTAAGTCAATATAAGCAGAATAAACAGAACCACCATCTCTCTGTCTTTCATAATTCATACATTTGCTGCTCTGGGTTGTGATGATCCACATCTCCATTAAATGTTTGGCTTATAATAAAAATAAATGCATTATATGAAGTTTTCATCATATTAACAAAATTTACTTTGGCACTTGCACAGGAAAAGAAAGAGAAGAATTACCAGCCATTAGTGTGATTAGAGAAGGGTGCATTAAGCAACTGGAGTTGATGCGCCCTGACCATATGAGGAGGCTGAACCCAACACCATACAAGGTAATTCTACCTTAATAACTATATATGGTTTTTGGGTTGCTATGGACTTTGCCTTCCAAACTATTCGTGTTTTGCACTTAACTTCTTTTATTGCACCTTGCCTCCTAACTTGAGTTCAAAAGTTCTTCTTATCCCATAATGTCTACTGTCAGTGTTGGTCACAAATTATTCAACTTTTCGATTTAATCCAATATTAAAAAAGTTGTTGGAAAAATGATAATAGTGTCAGTTTATGTCACACAAATGTTCAATTTTGACCCCAAATTAAATCCTCACAGCATAACACTACACCGTCGTGTATTTTCTAGCAATTTTTGGGCCTAAATCGGACATTTTTTCTAATATCGGGACTAAATTGAGGAAATTAATTATTTTGGGCCCAACGTAAGGCACTAGGCAAGTTATAGAACCAAACAACTTTTCTAAACTCTAAACTACACGATTTCTACCATCTTTGGAGGGACATTGCACATAGTATTAAACATGAGATGGTAGGATGTGAAAATTGCAAAGTTTTATTGGGAAAAGTACGTTAAACAATGTAACTAATCCTTAATCTTGGGTTGCAGGTTAGTGTAAGTGCCAAGTTATATGACTTCATACATTTCTTGTGGTTGAACGAAGCTCCTGTGGGAGAGTTGCAGTAAGTCGCCCAATTGGACAAAGTTGGTGGATGTTCTTTATTTCTAATGAGCATGTGTAAATGTGGTTTGTATTGATATTGCCCCAATTTCAGCAATGGAAATATTTTCTATTTTTAATACCATGGTATAATTTGGTTTATAAAAAGAATTTTACAACTCCGAATTCTTCTTTTTAAAGTATCATACATTTTATCAGAAATATAAAAAATCTTCTCAGGAATATCAAAAGTTGTGGTCAATAACATCTATATAATTCGGTCGGACAGAGCATGTTTGCTCAAACACTAACAACTCATAAACACAACATCTACAATGAAATTTTCTCATACGTAATCACGATGTACATCGTCTACACATACACACACATGTATGAACCAAACAACTTTATTAGGCTGATTATACAGCAACACAGTGCACAGACAAAATGCTAGTGTCTTGTGCTATATACATAAATTTGCCTCTTTAGCCATAACACAATACATTTTCAGCATATGGTTTTACCCACCCATTACAAACTCTACCAACAATTTTAATACAAGAATGTATACGCAAAGTACACATGCAGTCTACTGAGTACAGTTGGATATGGTATATTCAGATTATTCAAAGTACACACATGGTACATTCTGTGTGGCTCACATGCAATCCACATGGTACAGACAGTGAGTGTACCAGCATACTCAACTAAGCTAATCCCATTTCAGGCATTACATTAACTACCACCACATCATAACTAGACTAGACTTGTGGTTCATCTAACAAAATAGATATTAACACTAAAAGCGTTCATATCACCTTTGTTCGATATTGAAGCATGGACAACATAATGTCTTAACAGAAATGACCACAAATTAAAAAATACAGAAACCATGAAATGCTCAAATTTGATGTAGAAATTTGATTACCGGAGACGAAAATTAGAGCCCGCGCTCTCAAAACCCTCAACACATTTTTTGATTTTTTAAAATGAAGCTATTGCTTCTAATAAGATGTAGGGGATATATATTATTGTATCTTGAGTAGCCAAATCACATTAGATATGTGTCAGACAAAAAATGACCCATGCAAAATTTGCTGGCAAATATGAAGAGTATTATGTCTAATCACATTTAATGCATCATCCTAACAATAAAAAGTGCGTTTTGCACCTCATCTAAATGTTTACAGTTTGCAATCCTAATTTGTGATATGCATCTATTAATAGGACCAAACTGTTATTGCCCCCCAATAATAAATATCACTAACATTTAACATCTACTCCCTCTCCGTTCATAATAAATTGTCTTGTTATTTTGCACGTGGTTTAATTCAATATGTCAAATAGTATTATGGGATATTGTGAGGTACGATTACGAATTTAAAAATTGTATATGAAAAGTATGCTTGTATATTTTTCATACACAATTTTTAAATTCGTAAACGGACCTCACAATACCCTCCAACATATTGCGTTAAACCACGTGCAAAATAACAAGATCATTTATTATAGACGGAGGGAGTAAATTTTTTACATGTTATTTTTATTCCACAATAAATTTTAATCATTTATGATGACTTAAGTAACCAAATCTTGCTCTCTGTTTTTTATTTTGTAACATATACAAGCCAAAATTTAATAAACGTATAAATTTGATTAATGAAATTTACTTTTATTTGAACAAATAAATGAGGTATTTATATATTTGTTAAAAAAATGGCTATATTTACAAATTAATTTAAAATATTTATGCATACATATAATTTTTTTTACACAAAAGTATAAATTTTTTTATACATAGATCAATTTATAAATAGTGTCGTTTTTTTAATCATTTTTGTAATTCTTCCAAATAAATTGTTTGTACTCTTCTGGCGTGTGAAAGTTGAAGAAAAATAAATTACTAACATTAAGCAAAGGGAAAAACACATATTAGTCCATTTCAATTCTAAAAAGTAGAGGTGAATACCCTTAGGCTCAATTTGGATGGGTGAATTTGAAATCCATGAATTTCACACACAAATAATTATCCTCTCCATGAATTTACAAGTACTTAGATTCAATTTTATGTTTAAAATGGAGGAATTCTAAATCCTCTTCAAACCCATGTCATTTGTAAAATCCCTTCTCTCCACCCTTTCATCTCTCATTTTCCTTACTTTTTTCCTTCTCTCACGTCTCTTTATAATTTATAATTTAAAATATATGTTTTTTTTACATGTATTTTTGTTTAAATCCATTTCAAATTCATCCATCCATCCAAATGAAGCCTTAATTTATTAACATAACAAATAGGTCCAAATTACTTTTTCTTAAACATAATTACTTTTCTTAATTCATCTGACATCAACAGTAGCCTATACTAGAGTATCAATTCAATTTAAACGCTACAATATGGTACATTCAAGAATACTATAGTATTATAAAAAAAACTATAGTATAATTGATCATTAATAGTATAACACATTTATATAATAGTATAAATGAGACCACTATAGTATAACTGATTATCGAGAGTATTAACTACAGTATAATGAAAAATATTATAAAATAACTGACCATCTCAGACACATCAATAATATTAAAAACACTGTATAGTATAACTGAACACCCCACATATATTAATATTATAAAACACTACTCCATAACATCAGTAATAAAAAAAATAGTCTAACATAATATTGTAAAAATATAAAACACAATACATTTGAATCTTAATCTAAATCACAACATCTATTGATAGGCCAACACTTATTGGGGGTCTCTGGTTACCATCTTTTTATCTTTTCAAGTGATGATTCCTGCAGATTTTCAATTACAACATCAGATCAAATTCACAACTAACACATAATCTTGTAAAAAAATGAGAAAAATAATTAACCTAATAGCTGAACTCAATAATTCAAAATTACAACATCAGATCAAATTCACAACTAACGCATAATCTTGTAAAAAAATGAGAAAAATAAGTAACCTAATAGCTGAACTCAATAATTCAAGAATCAAGTGCCCAAAGAAGTACTGCACACTAACACATATGAAAATATATACTCAATAAGAAGAGTAGCTTTCACCCCAAAATTTAAACAAACTTGGTAAACAGTATAAGATACATACACTTATCAATTGATACAATCATCTATCATTTGCATCAAACTCTTAACTTTCTACAAAATCCAATGATTTCATTACCAACTCTTTTGAACCAAGAATTGATTCATCATGAAGATAGCATTCCATAAAGCATCATGATCGAATGAAAGAAAGAAAAGTGCAGAAAACCAACCAAAAATTCATCCGAAAGTTCTTTCTCCAATCCTTTGAGAAGGTCTTCACCATAAGCTGCAGCATATGCTTCCCTAATTAACTTTCATTGCGCCCCATTCCTGTGTGCCAGGATCTCGATTATCGTCGTCTCACCCGTGCCAAATCCTATCAGCATTAATTCAACATAGCATTGTTACAACTTACGACCACTTCTTTGATGCTTTTGTTTTCAAAATCACATGATTAAGCCTCATCTTGGCTTTTAGCAGTAGATCTAAACGAAAAATGCCACATTAGCACTCTGAATTGATAAAACATAAACATTTTATTTTCAGACCATTAGTTCCTCTGAGGTCCAATTCAAAAATACTCCACAATTTTACTTTCCCAACATTATTTGCAATTTGGGAGCAAGCCCTTGGCATTCGATTCACATTAAAACCTAAAATAATTCCAACGAAATGAAACTCTGAATGTGTAATCTTCAGATGTATAGTAAAAAATTGTAGAAAATTTAGAAGATATAGTTATGATTAAGAATTGGAACATTCTCGATCATTTTTAGATTAAAGACATCATCACTCATTCAGTGCCAAAATCCTGAAAATATCCTACATATTTTCATCACAAATAGTCCTGATCATAGTCTACTTAATTTTATCCCCAGAAATGAAAAGTTTTCATAAAGATCTAATCAACAAACAGAATAACAAATGGGATGGAGAAATTGTTGAGATACCCGAAAAGGTTTTTTTGAGCTGCTCAACATACTCTTTTGGAGGGGAGACATTTGCAGGGACTCTCAGAGTAGCTTTTGCAATAATCCTATATTTTGGATGTAAACTAAAAATCCACATTGCAGATACATTTTCCCAAACATAAAAACTCAACAGATTGATCTTCAGAAACCCTAAATTGGAAAAAAAAAAAAAGAACATACAAACAAACCTTGCCACATAAATTCAAAAAAATTGCTAGAAACGTATAATTTGGATGTAAATTGAAAACTCACATTGCAGATACATCCTAAAACTAAAAAGCAATAACACTGACCTTTAGAAACTAGACTCCGACCAAATCAGGTGGAGCTCCTCCACTCCGCCACCGCCCTCCTCTACACCCTTCGATAGTTCCATCATTGAGTGACAAATGGGAAATGCTCGGTCGTCGATGGTAGTAGGCATGGTATACCCCAAAAAATGCCCGACGCTCCACTCCATCGCTCGCCGCCCTTCCACGATCCTCTCTCCGTTTGAAGCTTCTCTGAAATCCACTGCAAATGTCACTACTCTTTCGATCGGCGGACAACCTCAATCGACTCCAATCCGACGCCGTAGTCTCACAAAAAAACCATCGCCGCCATGGTCGCCCAAAAGACGTCGTTATCGCCTGAAAATCCTCCGCCCTACAATCGACCCTCCATCCTCAATGCCCCCTCCCCCCTAAAAATTGCCCCTGTTCCACTGGACGTGCTCTGAAAAACGCCACCATTCCCCTCAAAACATCTCCCTTTGAAATTGACTCGGCCAGAAAATCCCCCGATCCTCCGCCGACGGAAACCCCAATTCGAGAATCTATTTGAAGCGCTGCACGAATAGAATAAACTCCCTCTATTTTTTTTATATTTGAACTCCGCAACGACCTTTAAATTGGTAAAAAATAATCATCTTGAGAGAACGAGAGAGAGGGAGAGAAAGAAAGTACACTTAGACGGAGAGAATGAGAGTGTGAGCGATGCATCTGTGCACAATAAATGGTTCACGTTGCTTTAAATGGTCGTCCACAATAAATGGTCTATTTATGTGAAAAATTTACAATCATTATTTTCATTTTTTATACACATATACTCACTTTTACACA
This sequence comes from Prunella vulgaris, assembly GCA_026898435.1. NCBI lineage: Eukaryota > Viridiplantae > Streptophyta > Magnoliopsida > Lamiales > Lamiaceae > Prunella > Prunella vulgaris. The sequence goes on from JAPKLY010000027.1 coordinate 396,267, forward strand.
TCACATCAAGTATTTTTTTTAATAATTAAATACTTTTTTATACTAATACATTCACTTTTACACATCAACATCAACTATTCTTAATAACCGTGAATTGCCAAGGTAGTCCAATTTTTATGGACGGAGGGAGTATTTAAGATTTCAAACTATTTAATTTGCTTAGTAATGAACATTTAATATATTAATTAATTAGCAAATTATTTTTATTACTTTTAAATTGGAATTATTTGAAATGAGTTTTAATTGAGGGGTTTTTGCAATATTTCAAAAAATAAAAATAAAAATTCTTGTGCACCGAATGCATCCTAAATTAAATTTTAATTTCAATAGAATCACAATTCCACTTTATGGCCTCCAAACCATACACGGCTGTTGAGATGATGACTAGCTATGACGACGCAATTCCGAAGAAAAAATCGGCGGTAAGAGATGTGGATGTGACTCGGAGCTACAATCGACTAATCCTGATTGCTTGGTGTGTAGGTTGCTTTTATGGTTGGGCTTTGTTGTGGCGGCTGTTGGGAGTTCAAAAGGCGGAGTAGCAGTGGTGTACCTTGGCTTCCGGCGTTGATTGTAGGTGGGGATAAAGAATGGTGAGTATGGTGGATTTCCCTTCCTTTCACCAATTCCTTTTTCCCTTGTCCTGGAAAAAGGGAAAACATCAATTTATTAGTTTCTAATTGCTGCGATTTTTCAAATAGTAGTTGCGGTGAATTTATGGGTTCAGCCCACTTTGTGATGGAAGTTGTGGTGTGATGGAGCTCCATTGTTTTTGTGGGTGCACATGGTAGTGTGTTTTTGCTTTTGAGTGGAAGTGTTGAGGAGATTGATAAATTATAATGTCTCAATAACAACTCACATTACGCCAAGATCAATTCATAATACTCCAAGAACAACACTAAACAAAATATCCATGTTGATAAGCGAACTACTAATGAAGGATTACAAGGATAAATAACCAAGGCTGAGAGGTTGGCCAACATGGAGAAGATCGTCAGGGTTGGCCAACATGGAGAACCTCATCAGGGTTGGTCAACATGGAGAAGCTCGTCAAGGTTGGCCAACCTCGTCAGGGTTGGCCAACATGGAGAAGCTCGTCAGGGTTGGCCAACCTCGTCAGCGTTGGCCAACATGGAGAAGCTCGTCAGGGTTGGCCAACCTCGTCAGGGTTGGCCAACATGAAGAATCTCGTCAGGGTTGGCCAACATGGAGAACCTCGCCAGAGTTGGCCAACATGGAGAACCTCGTCAGGGTTGGCCAACATGGAGAACCTCGCCAGAGTTGGCCAACATGGAGAACCTCGCCAGAGTTGGCCAACATGGAGAACCTCGTCAGGGTTGACCAACATGAAGAACCTCGCCAAGGTTGGCCAACCTCGTCAGGGTTGGCCAACATGAAGAACCTCGCCAGAGTTGGCCAACCCCGTCAGGATTGGACAACATGGAGAACCTCGTCAGGGTTGGCCAACCTCGTAAGGATTGGACAACATGGAGAACCTCGTCAGGGTTGGCCAACATGAAGAACCTCGTCAGGGTTGTCCAACATGAAGAACCTCGTCAGGGTTGGCCAACATGGAGAACCAAGTTACTAACCTCGGCCGAGGTAAGCATGGAGAGGTTCGCCATGTAAGAATAGAAGCTCGCAGAGGTACCCGACCACACCTAAGAGGGAGGCTCGGCAAGGAAGCTCACCCCTAAGCATTGGGGTCGAGTCAAAATCCGCCCTTATATGGCCCTGGAATCACACAAGGCATGGAAGCTCGCCTAGAAGCTCTCCCGGAAGCTCGCCCAGTGTGAAGGACCAGGACCACGAGTGTTTGGATAGAATATGTATGTGTAATAGCATAGAGCATTGTAAAAGGGTGCATGGTGAGGGACCAAGGCGGAGGTTACAGACCTTCGTCAACACCGGAAGCCATATAGGCTCGCAAGGTGCCACCTCACACTTGCACACCTATAAATAAGTCTCTCTTGTACTATGCCAAAGAATTACAATCATAATACAACATTTACTTTCTCTCTCTAAACTCTCCACTTCCTCTCTCTATATCACCCTCTCAAGAACACTAAGAACATAATTCTTAGATTATTGTTTGATAGGATTAATACGCTATAACGAGCCACATAACAAACACGATTAATAAATTCTATCAACAATCCAAAAAACAATTCATAATATCCAAGAACAACACTAAACAAAATATCCCAAAAACAATTCACAATATCCAAGAACAACTTACAATACCCCAAGACCAACTCACAATACTCCAAGAACAACTCTAAATAATTCCACAATAATAACTCACAATATCATAAGAACAATTCTAAATAAATACCCCAATAACAACTCACAGTACCCCCAAAACAACTCATCAATATCCATAACAATAAAAAATAAACAAACCATAAACATGAAAATTTAACCAACAAAGTTTTACTTAAGGGATAAATATCACCTAAAAATGAACTTAACTTCTAAGCATTAAATCCTAACTATGTCTTGAGTGTGTAAACTGTGAAGAGTAGCGAGGATTTTTCTAAGAAAATTGATGCCCCTTTGTACAAGAAAAAACATACTTCTGCTTTTATTTTTAATGATCCATACCCCAATACCTCCAAGAACAAATTACTAATACCATAATTACAAAAAAAAAATATATAGTGCAAAGTGTTTTTAATAGTTTAAAATTAAAATTAAAATCTAAGTGCATTAAAAAAAAAAAAAAAGAATGTGAGGAAGGATACTGGCTAACCTGAGCCGGGGGAGACACGTCATTAAACTGCGCCGACTTCATCATCTTTTGCTTTCCAATCTGCCGCTGCCCTATACCTTACCCGCCCCTTTGTTATTGTGTGCACCCTTCAAGCAGTCAATCATAAGGATTCTTCTCTTTCACTTTCTTCCGTTCTCTCTCCTCGATCATCGTCAATGGCTGACAAGACTCAGTTCGATTCTCACCCGACCAAAGGTTCAGTTTTCCCCACATTCACATCCTCAGCCCCTTTTCAGTTTTCTTAATTCGTTTTTATCGGGTGATTGTTTCCTGTTTAATCTCTTCTTATTTGCTTCTCCAATCGTGAATCGGGAATCGAGGGCCGCTAGTGTATGTTTTGATTTCTGCCATGACTGTGGGTTTAGGGTTTCTATTCAGAATAATTGTGGTTTTTTCCTTACTTTTCTCTCTCTCTCTTTTTTTTAATGTACTAATTGTTTTTTTTATTCCGACTCGTAGCATGTCTCAGGAATTCTTCACCTTGATAATGGGGGATTATTTTTGAATTCGTCTCTCAATGGTTATTTTGATTTTTTTTTAATTCACGAAATTGGCTTTTTTTCTGGTCGTTGCGTATAAACTTGATTAATTTATGGTCGTCTCCTTTTTAGTGAACTAATTTTATACTGAATTAACAACAATACGAAATTATTTATGTTAAAAGTGTAATAAACATGTCTTAGAATGTTGAATTGTTTGATGCTATGGTGGTGTAAACTTTTACTTCTTTCCCCTTTATAAATACCGTCAACTTGTACATTCAATATCTTTTGCTCGAAAATTTGAGAAGCGTGTAATTTAACCTGTTTATATGTTCATAAGTACAGTTCTAACGAGTCATTTTCATTAGCAAATGACTGGGATACACCTTTTCTGTTTGCATCTTATTCAAAAAGTTGGAACTGGATGAAGATATTAGTTCCCAATTATTTGATAAGTTACCAGTATTCATGAGGTTTGCTTTGTAGTTCTTATCAAAGTGTTAACATGAACTGGGAGAATTTTATTTTTTTCGTTACATTTAAAATATATTTTTTCTTCGTGCCTATAAAACCATATATAAGAGTGGATTTTGGAAAGCAATGGGTAGATTTTTTTGCTTCCTATCCATTTTACTTGGTGAAGGCTTGCGATGCACGAGTTTCTATTAGCATTTTACCAGTTGTGGGACATTGAATGATGCATCTGGAGTTCTTGAACTTGGGAATTTCAAAGAATTCTTATTTCCGTGTCTGGGTCTTATGTTGATCAAGTTTTCAATTCTTGGTTCAATTTTTAAGTAGGATATGCTATTCATTTTTGTGTTAGAATTCACAGGATGTTTGAATTACTTATTTTAGGTTTAAGTGATTACTGAAGAATGTTTAGGATTCACTAGTTTTCAGGGATTTGTTATTACTTTAATTTCCTTCAAGTTCACTGGATACATGCTGTCTTCTAACTATTTTCAGTTCTCTTTGAAGTCCTAATTTTTCTGTTTTTCTGCTCTCTTATTTGTATAGATGTTCAAGGAATCGACAGTTCCATTCCGCTTTCACCGCAGTGGCTTCTGCCAAAATCAGGGGAGAATAGAACTGGAGTCGTTAGTGGGGTTTGCACTTTGTCTTTTCGTGATAATATTTTTTTTTCTTCATGTGTTGGAATATACAAAAGGAATTTGACAATATAACAATTTTTTCATATAGTTGTTGGTCATTTCGTAATATTGTCATCCTGTACAGGACAACCATTTTACTCCACTTCCACTGCATGCCAGCTCTCCGAATACTACAAAACTACCTGGAGCAGGAGCGGATTTGAATGATAACCAGAGTAGGAAGGATGTTTTTCGCCCATCCATACTTGATATGGAATCTGGTCGACGCGACCGCTGGCGCGACGAAGAAAGGGACACCAATTCCTCTGTTCGCAAAGATCGGTGGAGGGATGGGGAGAGAGAGCATGGTGGTAATCGCAGGGTAGATCGGTGGACTGAATCATCTGGGAAACAGCATGGGGAAGTTCGCCGTATTCCAGGAGAGCGGTGGACTGATTCAGCAAACAAAGAAGGTAATGACCAACGTCGAGATAGCAAATGGAACTCTCGCTGGGGGCCTACTGATAAAGAGCCCGATGCATTGCATGAGAAGTGGGGGGACTCCAACAAAGAAGCTGACTTATTTCTCGACAAAGGGTCTTCACAGCCTCCTTACTATGCTAAGGAAGAGAGGGATGGGGACCATTATCGACCATGGAGATCAAACTCCACCTACAGCCGAGGTAGAGGAGATCCTCACCACCAAACTTCTACTCCAAACAAGCAGCCCTCATTGTTTTCACATGTCCGGGGACGTGGAGAAGATTCTGTACCAACCTTTCCTCTTGGCAGGGGCAGGGTTAGCTCTGATGGGGGCTCTGCCCCCCGCATGGCTGTTAACTTGCAATTGCATGGACCTGTCTTGGGAAAAGATGAAAGTGGGGATGTAGAGCTTCATACCCTAAAATATAGCAGGACAAAATTGATTGATATCTACAGGACTATTGATATGAGATCCTTCCCAAAGTATTTGGAGGGGATTATTCAAGTGCCATCACTGACACAGGAAGAATTTACAGAACCCCTGGCTTTTTGTACATCTACTCCCGAAGAATTGGTAAGCCGTGCTACCTACATGTATGGGAAGTTTTATAATCAGGCTGATTAATTTTTTAAAAAGGCTTATGTTAATTCAACTGTAGGTTGTCCTAAAGGGAATTGAGAAAGGAGAAATCATTAGCAGTAGCGCTCAACCAATTAGTAAAGATGGGTCTGCTGGCCGAACAACTCCCGACTTCACGCATGCTAGACGGAGCAGGCCTGGTAGTGTATTATTTTGATTCATACAGTTACTCTGCTTATTTCATTAACTTCAACCAGGCTTGGCAGATGATTTATCAAAATTTCTTTTATGTTGCTTTAACTGGCATGAGCAGGCAGTAGGGATGATTTGCCATCTTCCTTTGATGATTCTAAACATGAAGCATTGGACAGTGCTAAAGGTGGTTATTCAAATTATTCAGATGGCATGCCCGATGAGAAGAATATATATTCTTGGTCTAACCGCAAGTTAAACTCAGAAGGTAACTTCAAAGAGTTGATATTTAAATTGAACGAGAGAAAGCATTAACTGGAATCAAGATGGTGAACAATAAGAAATTACCTCAATCTACTCGACTTGTGTATCAATCAAAATGTTTTCGTAAATTTTTCTGTAATATAATATTCTGGTCATTGTCTATACATTAATGACTGATATGCTATTAACTTGTTAAAAAAATTATTTACTGCTGTTTGCAATTTTGATAATGTTGAAGGTTATTTCAAAGAATTCATTTTGATACTTGTGTGAGAAAGCAGGCAACTGGAACCAAGATGGTGAATTCAATAAAATTTCTTTAAATTAGTACTCGAGTTACAAATCAATGGAAATCCCTTTTTATATCTTTCTTGGACGTAGAATATTGTGGTCAGTGTTTTTTTAACTATACATAAAGGACTGATACCTATTGATATGGAGTTGTTTACTTCTGATGCCTTTTATTTTCCTATATCTCATTTCGTTTCTTGTGTCAATATGTTTCACTTATTATCCTACATTGAGCTTTCCTTCAACATCTATAATGAGAAGAGACGTTCAATTTTAATTGTTTAAATATCATTCTTTGTTCAGCTGTGAAAGAAGATAGTGGCATTCTTGCTTCTAGAGAATCTACACCAGGACATGATGGTTCTTGGAGATCTTCATCCTTTGCAGAACGCTCCCGTTCTTTTTCTCATGATTGGAAAGAGTCATCTGGTGATGTTCATAAAGATTTTAATCGTCAGCAGGGTGATCATCCTATTATGAGAAGGCAAACATCAGTACTGTTGGATAGGGAGATGGAGGCACATAAGATTCCCCATACATCACCTGAAGACCTAGTACTGTACTATAAAGATCCACAAGGTGAAATTCAAGGTCCATTTGCTGGGAGTGATATCATTACATGGTTTGAGGCTGCGTATTTTGGCATTGAATTGCAAGTTCGCTTGGCCAATGCACCACCTGACAGTCCATTCTCTACACTTGGAGATGTAATGCCCCATCTGCGTGCCAAAGCTCGGCCACCTCCTGGATTTAGTACACACAAGCCAAATGAAATTCTAGATGCTTTGGGTAAGTTGAACAATGGAGCTAATATGCATGCAGTTCCAAATGAGGCTGATGTGTTAAAAGCTGATGCAAGACATAAACCTGGTTCAAAGACGGAGGCTGAAAATAGGTTTCTGGAGTCACTGATGGCTGGTACTATGAATACTGCAACCCTTGAGAAGTTGGCACTCTCAGAAGGTTTGCCAATTTCTATTTAAAACAATTTGGGAAAACAAAACTATTAATTAGATGCTGTGGTGTCAACTAGTGTTCTGTGCCTGTATCCATACCTCCATTTTATTAGTTCTGCTTGTTCATGATAGTATTATTCCTAACGTATGGAAAACTTCTCTTTACAGCTATGCAGGGATATGGTGGAAACAGTTCTTCCGCATTTCCTCCTTTGCGACCTAATACTGGGGATGATCCTTATCTACTTGCCCAAAAAATGATGCTGGGGCAGAGGTCTCTGCAGAAACCTTATCCGAATTGGTCTGGGAGAGAAGCAGCTCATACAGCTCCAAAGACAGATTTAGTGAATGATGCCTCAGTGGCGCAGTCGAAGCTTTTATCATCTATTGCAGACAATGCTCTTTCAGAGAAATATTCCCAGAATGTGGACTTAATATCAGGCTGTCAGGACTTAGCTGAAAGAGCCAACTCCAATGCTAACAATGGAGTAGGTGGTTGGTTGAATTTCCCCATCCAAGGGGCAGTGGACCCGCTTAAGGATAAGTTGGACATTCATCAATCTCAGAATTTTCCTCCACAATCTGCAGCAGGTATACCACAGCAAAGGATACAGCTGCAGAATCCATCTTTAACTAATTTGTTAGCCAAATCTATAGATAATCAATCCAACCTATCAACCTCGGAGAACTTACTGACATCAGGCCTGTCCCAAGATCCACAACTGCTTAGTTTGTTGCAACAACAGTACTTGTTGCAGATGCAACCTCAAGTCCCAGTTCCACAGCAGCAGCCATCCCTATTGGATAAACTGTTGCTTCTTAAGCAGCAACAGAAGCAGGAACAGTTAATACTTCAACAACAACAATTGCTTTCAAAATTGCTCTCTGAGCATCATCCCAATCAACGGCTGGGTGAGCTATCATATCAGCATTTGCAAAGTGGAGCTTTTTCCGCAGGAAATACTGATTTTGGTCATGCCCAATTTCAACAACCACATGAGTTGTTTCAGATGGGTGCACAACTGCAAGCCCTAAATTCACGAAGTGAAAATGTAAATGCTTCAAGTTTTGCTTTGCCTACCCCTCATGGTATTTCTCAGGATACTATCCCGATCGTTGCTTCAGAAACACCCATGCATCTGCCACATCAAACCTTTGGTAATAATCTTGAGCAAAGGAATTGGAATACCTCCATGCCAGATATTGTTAGCAATCCTCAAAACATGTCTTCTGTGCCTACTGATGGAATGGACACAGTTCACTTGTCGGCAATGGCAAACAAGAATCCATTGGAACAGACATCACGTGATGATGACACTTTTAGAATGACAATCTCTGATGTCACTTTGAGTCTTCCACCTGAAGAAAATTTAGCACAATCAGTTGCAAAGCAATTGATTGCACCCACTGGTGAACATGGAGATGTAAATGCATCAGAAACTTCAGCAAGAGCATTTGTGGAACCTCTAAATGTTGGGGATCATGTTTGTGATGATTCTTCTGTAAAGGAAATGAAAAGTCCAGAAGTAGGGGAAGCAAAAAAACCGTCAGAGAAGAGATCCAAAAAGCAGAAGGCTCCAAAGGTTTCTTCTGACTCAGTAAAGAGTGTCCATAAGCCACAACTGTCAAAGTCAGAGAGTGAAGGAGTGAACATGTCTGATGCAAAATCCGAGACATTAACTATCCATGGGGTTATAGATGCTTCATCCAAAAAGGAGAAGAAGAAGAAGACTGAGAAAGTTGCTGCCAGTGATGTGGAATTCCCTGGGGAAAAGTCAGTGTCTGCCCTGAACTCTGCGAATGATGGCATAACAGATGAGAACAAGGTTCAACAAGAGCAAGCTCCATATGCTTCAGAGCAAACTCATGCTGTACAAAGTGCATGGAAACCTGCACCAGGTTTCAAGCCCAAATCGTTTTTAGAGATACAACAGGAAGAACAGAGAAGAGCACAAGAAATTACAGTTTCTGAGATCTCAACAACTCAGACCTCTGTGTCCATCTCTTCTACTCCTTGGGGTGGGGCGGGTTTGAATTCTAATATCAAGGCACTTGATGTAACTCATCAGGACACCGCTGCTGAGGTAAACTTTGGGAAGCCAGAATTTTCTTTAATTCAGAAGAGCCAAGTAGATGATCTATTTTGGGATGATGCTCCCCCGGTAGGTGAAAGAGAGAGAGAAATTTCTGGAAGTACTGGAGGGATGGTGCCACCTAAACCAGTAAATTCCCAAGTTGATGCTGTTGGTGATGATGACTTTATTGAGGCCAAAGATACTAAAAAGAGTCGTAAAAAGTCATCTAAAGCCAAGAGTGCAATAGCTAAGGTTGCTCCTGTATCTTCTGTTGATGTGTTAGTTGGATCAAGTCAGAGTGACAAGGGCAAGAATACTCGCCAAATTCAGCAGGAGAAGGAACTTTTGCCGGCAGTACCGACTGGTCCTTCCTTTGGGGATTTTTTTTTCCTGAAGGATGAGTTAGCAAGCCCTTCTCCAGCACCTGCTTGGTCCACTGATTCCTCAAAACCTAATAAGGCAGCTTCAATGAGGGACATCCTCAAGGAACAGGGGAAAAGGACATCTTCACAGTCAATTCAGGTGCCAACTCCTCAGAAACCTGCAATTAATCAGCCTGCCCGTGTTAGTTCTTCTTGGTCAGTCTCAGCAGCATCACCTCCAAAGGCTCCAGCTCAGATACAAGTTAACACAAAAGTTTCTTCCCACACAAAAATCAAAGCTGAGGATGATCTGTTCTGGGGACCGTTGGAGCACGTGAAACCAGAGACAAAGCAGTATGATTCTGTTTTTTCATTATCATGTGCTGTATGGTTATATGATCGTTCATCTAAAAGAATCCAGATATATCAACAAGATGCCTTGACCATGTAGCTAATATTCTGTTGCCTTCAAAATTTTAAATTTTTGTGTGTTTATTGTCTTCCTGATTAGATGTGCATATCCATGTGTGCCTGCTAGCTCATACTTAACAATATATGTTCTTTCAGCAGGTTAATTGTTGAGCAACTTTCTGTTTCTTATGTGGCTGTGCATTGCTTCTGTTGATTAGTGATTTGTTCAAAAGGGAGTGAGTAGGAAGGAATGGCGGGACTGAAAGCCTAAATGGAAATATAACAGTAGAGATGCATCATACTTATCTATTTAGTCACATCAATACGAAATGCCCAATAATTTCATGGTGCAACACATATCACTGAATTTCACCATAACCTGCTCTTTTGAGACATTCACCTTGGTGGCTCTGCTCTTTGAGCTATTGGGGTTGTATAGCATAATGATATTTAGTTTCTTTTCTACCTTTTTTTTGTATAAATTTGGGTTGCAATTCCATCAAGGATGGTAAAATGTATATTCAGCTCATTTTGATTATGTGGTATGAGTTAATATTCCCTTGCCTGCAGGTCAGACTATCCTCAGCTCAGTACACAGGGAAATTTAGGAAGCAAAATGCCACCTGTGAAAGGAACTGTGGGAGGTTCATTAAACCGACAAAAGTCCATTAGTGGCAAGTCTGCTGATCCTTCATTTGCTTCCTCTAATCAGTCGTCCCTCAAAGTGAAGAATACCTCAACTAAACATTCAGGTAGGCATATTTTGGTTTAATGAACTGTCGCTTTTGTCTCGTAGATAGAAATTACGAGAATTAACTTCTGCTCTGTTTTCAGAGGCCATTGACTTCAAGGAATGGTGCGAGGGTGAGTGCCTTAGACTTCTAGGATCAAAAGGTATTATATGTCCCACATTCTTCTTTGGATTTATATGCATCTCTCTCTCTCTCTCTTAATATTTTCTGATTACATGCTCTCGTCTTTTCCCTAGATACAAGTTTCCTGGATTTTTGTTTGAAGCAATCAAGAGCAGAGGCTGAAATGCTTCTGATAGAAAATCTTGGTTCGTTTGATCCTGACCACAAGTTCATCGACAAGTTCTTGAATTACAAGGACTTTTTGCCCTCAGACGTTCTAGAATTTGCCTTCCAGACTCGGGACAATAAAAAAGCAGTTGCCACACGTAAGGAAAATGTGACTTCCAGCTTTGTTGATGCTTCAGGCTCTGACATGGGTGATGGGGGCACAAAAGGAGGAAAGAAGAAGGGCAAAAAAGGGAAGAAAGTAAGTCCAGCTGTGTTGGGATTTAATGTGGTTAGCAACCGAATTATGATGGGAGAGATTCAGACAATCGAGGATTAAGTAAGTGTTGCCTCTGGGAAAGTGTAAATACATTTGTGTTGGATTAGACTGTAAATGTTTCCTTTTCTACTTTTCTTCTCCGTGAGGATTTTTAACCCCCTCGTTTTACATAGCAGTTACTGCAGCAGCTAATTTTCTGCTCAAGCAATTTTGCTAAGTTATTTAGTCTAGTTTTACACTACTACTGACGGAACAGTTGAATGTTTAATTATTTCAGTTGCAGCACAACATTTCTTTTGCCTTCGATGTTCTGAATTAGGCAAAAAATATTATGTGAACTAGTTTTTTACCATATATTTGGTTTGAAGGATATTAGTTGTTTTGGATTATATTGATTATTTTATTAAAGGGTATCTGTTGTTTCATTACATTATATCCTGTCTCCAAAAATTGTACTTAAGAGGGTTGGATTCTCAGGAAATATAGATAGAGTGGATGAAGTGATTGTGTGTTCAGAAAGGAAATGAACATACTTATAAGGGACATATAAATTAGACTAGTGGATATACTTTTGGGAAACAAAGTGAGGTTTTTTTTTTTTTGAAAGGAAACCTCCCTTCTCATACACATTTCATAAATCATAACTAACAATACAAAGGGCCGAATTTTCTTACACTGGGAGACCACTATCCACACCAATCCAGAGGTGTTGAAGCTTTCCTTGCTCTTCTTGCCATGGAGTGAGCTCTTTCATCTCTCTCTCTCTCTCTCGGACTAAAGTAGACGGTTCGTACTAAGCCATTACTCATTGCTTGTCGAATAAACGAAAGTGTATTTTCACAATTGTCGTAGCATTTAACGTCCTTCCACAAAGTCTATGAACAGCGAATGTCCCACCTTGTTATTGTTTTGTACTGCATACCACCACACATATCTGCCTTCCGGTTTAATCGAAAGGAGAGCAGATGTTGCACTTCTGTAGCTGATTAAAAATGGGAGCTCCCAACCTGCCTCAAGCCTCCCTTGTAGCCGTCCCTGTGTGTCATGCTTAATGTCACACCTAACTTTCCATATTCCCCATGCCATCGCTAACATGTCTTCTTGCTGCAAGAAATCCTTGCTGTGTCTGCACAATCTTATTATACTATAAAATGTTAGCTGTAGATCAGTTTTATGGATCCACAGAAGTTTGAGTTCATCTTCATACTGAAAGTTGTACCCAAAATCTGATGTTTTCCTATTTATCTGAGATTTGGGGAACACTTGTCTTGAGTTGAAAGAAGCTTGTTAGATTTAATTTGACTTTGAGTTGAATTTGCCATACATCCATTCTTGAAAGTCTTTGGAAGGAACGATTTAGTTTTTTCAATAGGAATGATAAATATATATATTATTACAATAAGTTTGGTACTTACATTGCTAGCAAATTTGAGTTAATTTTGGTTGGTTAAGGATAAATTATTATAGAGTTTGATGTAATTAATCAAAATAGGGTAGGACTTGGACTTATTAACTGATTTTTATTTTTTATTTTCATTAATTATTATAATTATAGTTGTTTCAACTTTCATTCTATTGTAAAGATAATTGTTTTGTAAAAATAATCTTCAAATTGTATAACAAACCACCAATGAACATTTTGAACAAAAACAACATCTTTAAAGATTAACAACAATGAACGTTTCAAATAAAATATTGTATATATCAATCTTGTAAAATAAAGAAGGCCCAATTTTGTTTCTTAACTACCATAACTTTGTTAGTAGAGTAAGTCAATAGACAGACTATGTTTTATATCCACGTCTCTAGCAAAAGTATATGTGAAAACGACACATAGATTGGAGAG
>JAPKLY010000027.1:409474-427316 GCA_026898435.1 Prunella vulgaris
AAAAAAAAAAAAAAAGACCAAGTCATTAACTGGATGAGGTACTCACAATTTTTTTATTTTTTGTTAGCAGAATTTTAAATTTTAGTATTTGTCTTTAATTTTGTGACAAGAGTGGTAATGCATAGAGAATTTGGGCTAGACAGTGAAGGATTATTGTTTTCTTGCAGGATTTTGTCAAATGTACAAATACTGCAAATTAAATACAATTAGTTTGAGTAGGCATATTGTGTAATTTAAATATATTTTTTAAAATTATTATTGTTATTATTGAAAAGCTACTCACTTTATTACTAAAAAGTTCACTCCTTAATAATTTAATTAATAATAAAAAGATGAATTTTTAGTTATATTTGAATTATATGGAAACCTGACTTAAACAATTTGATTACTCTTGGCTAAATCATTTATTAATTAGTCACTGAAGGCATATTCACTTACCTGGGGGTACAAATACTTAATCGCAGAAATATATATTTATAAAACTGATTAACACGTATACTCATCCTTTTATATTTCATCTTTTTAGTTTTAGGTTTTTTTTGCTGCATTTTAAAAAAAATTATAATTTTTTTTAATATTTGTATTTAACGTAATATTTTTTCATTTCATCATTAGAAAAAATGATTGTTAAAAGCATGTCTAACATGTGCATCAAATTTTATTTATTTATTTTTAGTTTGATATATTATATCTTAAAACTTAATTAAATATAAAAAATTATTATATTGGAGAATCTTAAAAAAATAAAAATAAATAGATTGGCCCTTGAATTGAGAAAAAAAAAATTAAATTGAGAAAAAAATTAAAATATAAATCTTGATTTGAGACACTTTTATTGACATCTTAAATTGAGACTTAATTTAAAATTTGAGCCCTCACGTTAAATTTTCTATTAATTTTATTATATAATATGATTAGTCTTGTATGCACCAATTACACGGTGGAATTCAAGTTCATTTTTTAAAAGTTACACAAAATACTATTGAAAAGTTACACATGTTATTACTGAAAAGTATAACTTTTCATTAATAATTTGTGCAACTTTTCAGTAATAAATTGTGTAATTTTTTTTAAAATGAACTTGAGTTGCATCGTGTAACTGGTGTACAGGAGACTTACCCTATATAATATTGTTTAATTAGTTTTTTTAGTGAGATAATTAACACTTTTAGAAAATACAAACCAAATATGAACAAGTATTACGTTGAAACAAAGTGGTTCGCCAACATAATATTAGACAGTAACTTTGACGAAAAAATAACTTTAATTTTTTGAGTAGTAAAGAAGGACCGTAACTTTTTAAAATTGAAAATTTGGCAACCTCAACTTTTAAAAGACAGGTTGAGACCCTAACCAATCCAAATCGGGCCAAATCCAAACCAAATTGGCCTAAAAATACAAGCCAAATTCAGCTCAAATTAGCCTAATTTAGGATGATTCGGTCAGATTCGACCTCAATTTGTATTTAGGATGATTCGGTCAGATTTGACCTCAATTTGTCACTTCAAGAGTTATCGTTCTTAATTTGCTAATTTAAAAAGTTACCGTCCTTAATTTGCCACCTCAACTAAATTTCACCCCTTAAAAATTATTACTACTACATACATTAACTTATAATATTAGATTTATAAAACAATTCATATTATAAAATATAATGGTATCAGTTGTATGCTACCAATAAATTTTATAAGAGAATGACTACTTCCCTAATATGTCTTGATAAAATGGTACTAGTTATTTTAAATTCACATCCACAAAATATATATTATATGATAAAGCCAGTCTTTTGTACACTAATTTTATCATGAAATACAAATATATTTTTAATAATATTCTTTATTTTATTAAACAGTATTACACTCGTACTAATACATTTCATAATGAAACACTAATAATGTTGTACATCACTTTCACGGTATATTTTACCTTATTTCTAAATTCTAATAATATATATATATATATATATATATATGGTCCATAATTCCTATACGTACGTGTGCAACATAATACAAAATTACAATCAAAACATGCATGTATGACGTCTATGCATAATTTATACTATAGTATTAGTGTGTGTATAATATATACATGCATAACTAATCGAAGATAATAGCTAGTGCGAAGACCTTTTCATACAATTAAAATGACAAAAAATAATGTAACTAATCTTTCACGTCTACATTCCTCATGAATTAGAATTAATAATACTGTCAAGTGTACCGTGCAATTCAATATATTTTTAAATAATTAAACCTATTGAATAATTAGAGTTATTTGTATTTTACACTGAACAGTTATAGTCTGAGAGTTCTAATTATTCAGTGTAAACAGCTGCAATTGTTAAATAAAAATAATTATAATTATTTAAAAAATACACTTGAATTGCACCGTACATAGTAAATAAATACAAAATCTCAGCCGGCCTCTCTCTCTCACTTGTATGTATATATAGAGGGCATATATGGTGTTGAGTTATATCGATCGATCAGTTGCTCAAAGTACGTGGCTAGCTATATAACTTAATCAATGAAACTAGAGATGGGGAAATTAGGCCCCAAACTTCAAGTCCCTTTTCTTAATTCCATACAAATTTGTCGTCCGAAAGATACATCTTCATTGGTAATAAACCCTTCACCCCTTCTTTCACACGACATTTTATTTCCTAGTTTTCAAGCCCCCTCACCTGCATCACCACCATTAATGCATGCAACCCCATCTTCCAAATCAAGAAAATTACAAGAAGCTAAAGTTAAAGCGGAGGAGAAGGAGAAGGAGGAGGAGGAGAGCAAGACTAGGCAACGAGGCGTTAGGACGCGAAGATTCAAGCGTTTCGGGTCGAAAGAATGGAGCAGTACTACAAGTAGTAGTGAAGTTGATAGGAAAGTGAATGAGAGCTTTGTTGTGATGAAGAGATCTGTGGACCCCTGCCAGGATTTCAAGAAATCAATGCTGGAAATGATTGTGGAGAAACACTTGTTTGAGCCCAAAGAGTTGGAACATCTGCTCATGAGCTTTCTCTCTCTAAATTCAACTGCGCATCATAGGGCCATCTTGAAGGCTTTCACTGAGATATGGAAGGAAGTCTTCTCTGCAGGATCATCTAGTTAATTGATGAGATTGGTGTTTTTTTTTTTTTTTTGTTATATTTGTATCTGTTGTTTCCTCTGAAATTAATGTTTAATGATTAATTAAGAAGTGCAAATTAGAGTTTTTTTTTTTTTATGTCTTTTAGAGCATAGTTACAAACTTACACCGTGCATATGGGTATATGGATGGAAGTGTTGTGGAGTCTTACTGTATTTTAGCCATCGCTCCATTATACTTTGGTCTACCCACTCTCCAACCCTAGTGTAGTTGGAAGCTTCCGTATAGATTCCAATTAGCTTCTCCTCTTTTAAGAAGTGAGAGTACAGACGTGAGAGAGAGTTGAGAAACAATTGGTGTTCGAAGAGTAATCCTACACCAAGGGATCGGTTTTGTGCCTTCCAATCTCACCAGTTTATAGTCCGCCAAAATAGATGGCCTGAACTATTCTCCTTTAACCGAATGAGTGAGTTGTTTTAGAAGGGGGGTGATCCAACAATGGTATCAGAGTCCTAGGTTGTCTTTGTCGGCTCATTCCGTAGTTAGATTGGATACAACATCTGCGTGTTGAAAGGGTCAAAATAGACTTGACAAATCTCTATATTCTTAAGCGTTTAATATCTTCAAGCATTTATTCTTCAATTATCATTATTTTTATTAATTGTTAGGATCCAAGAACAACCACCATAATCAATATTAACATTTAGTGTAGAATTACTAACAACAAATAATATTGAAATAGATAAAGTGATTTGTTGAGGATACTACCATTTCAAACAGCGTTTTACCTCATAGATATAGATAGTATATACACGCAATTAGTTGATGAATAATGAATCTCACACAAAAACTATCGGATATGATAGGATTAAAAAGATTAATAAGGCCAATATGTTAGCAGCAAAATTTAGTTGGCAACTTTACATTCTCCTTGTATGTTTGATTCGTAAGATAAAAATATATATCCATAAAAAACATGTATTACTTCACATACGAAAGTAATTTTGGGACGGATGAAACATTTGTAAAAAAGTCTCAACTTCCTCACTAAATCAAGAGGCCAAATTAGACGATATCATCACTAAGATAAAAAGGAACACTAGATCAAATATGTGTCTGCTTTCATCGATTCACATCACATAGAAGAGGTTAAAAATACAGAAGCGAGACTAGACAGGAATCGGTAAACCCTTCTTCGCCATGCTATCCAGGATTTCATTGAGAGCTTGACACAACCCGAATATCTGCCAAGACAAATATCTGATGTTAGCAAAACCATCTTGCTTGCATTTACATTAAGAATGTATTTGGATCAAAAAGTCGGGACTATCTTGCTTACACTTTCATTAAGAATGTATTTGGATCAAAAGTCGAGAGGTCAAGAAATTAATTCATTGTATACGGATTAAAAAGACTCCTCGGTTGACCAAAACTCCGTATATTGATACAAAATAAATTACTTAAATAATTATTGAAGGATTGACAACTTCAGTTATAACACGGAAATGAGTTGCAATATCAGCGCAAATATGAAAAACTTAAGTACTAATAAATATAGAAGAGTTGACAACTTTGTAATAACACAGAAATTACTTAGGTGAAACGGTCTCATGGATCTCATTCCGCCATACAAAACTTCCAGTACCATTATCCTGACTTGTTAGGACGAGGGTGAGTCAAATGAGTTGTGATAAATTTTAATCAATGAGACCTACCCAATAAGAATAACTATCCAAACAAGAATAACAAAGTCATTCAGTATTCAAAAGCTCAGGATCCTACATTTAGTGAAATTGGGAAGTAATCTTTTTCTATAGACATTTATTGCAATACGCTAACTTAAGGTACAAGTCAAGGCGAAACATTTAACAATTCTTTGTTCTTTAAATTATCATTGTTCTTTTCGTTCTAAGAGGATTTGTAAGTTGATGCACTCAAAGCAAATGCACTTAAATTGTCCCCCCTCAATTCGTAAATGGATGCATTACCTGTTGATCCCATTGCTGCAATTCCACCGTGTCATCCTCAAAATGTATAACAGCTTCAACCTAGAAAAAGAAAACACATAAAGAGAAGTGCCATTTATAATTGACACACGTAGAAATAAGAACAAAAGTGGAAAAAAAAAAAGACCAAATGTTGATTTTAATAAACTGCGAAATAGAATATAGAAAAATAGGACCATTTAAAGGTCTCAAAAAAATAATTTAAAGTAATGCCTGATCAATAGATCCCCTCATCCTGTCTTCACAAATCATTCTTGAAGCTATTTTCTCGGCCTGCAAAGACGTTAAATCTTCCTCAAAGTTAGTATACTAGAGTTGCAAGCACCATAGATAATGAATGTATATCTTCCAAGTATGGGGATAAAATGTCCAAGGGTTTTAGTGAGACATCATAACCCACATTGTTGTGCCAACATCGTTGTAAATAGAATTGCATATTATATCCTAAAAACATCAGAACTCGAGATTTGAAATGCCAAGGAAATGGAACATTTCAAAAGCCTCCCTCCCTCTGACTGTAACTAGTTACAACTTATAACTGACAAATGTAATATTTTCAAAGGACTGGAAGTCAATTAACAAACTAAATGTCTGAATCCATCTCACAGTTAATATTTTTCTTATGTTGAAAGTGGCACTCTGTTCATTATTTGTGCATATTCGAATACAAGGCAACTCAAAATGCACTTTTAACTTATTTTCAGGCTTCAAAATGAGAAGCATGACCACATGTGATAATTGAATACTGGATAGAACGACTATGAACAAACCCTTTCAAATAACTTTATTATTTATCTAATCCCATTCAGGAGAATATAAGAGCTTCAGGTGCCGGGAGCATTTTTTAATAAATAGAGACTAGAATTTTTAAAAAGTAAACAAATTACTCTCACTAATTTTTAGAAACATAATTTGGAAAATGTAGCAGTAGCAATATTTTTTGGCTGAAACAAGCACAGAACCTTTTGGGGAGCAATTCCTAGTAGTGTGCCCAACTCTTCAAAGCTGTACAGGAGAAATCATAAGTTAACTACATTACAAAGACCAGGATACCAAATTAATTAAAGTGAATTCAATCAGCAAAACAAAAGATAGAAAAGGGAATAAGCTTCCACACCCACCTAATATTCGTGTAAAGTTTGCTAGCACTCAGGAGATTGTGCTCAATCATAGCACGATCAAGCACAGTAAAATTATCGGGTAAGAGTGCTTTCTGTGAAAATTTCAGGATCACTTGTAAAGATTATGATGATAAATAGGGAAAAGATGGTTTGTGAAATCCTTTAACAACATTTAGACTACCAACCTGATGTGGCTTTAATTCTTCAGCAAACGCATCGATTTCTGGTTTTCTCAAAATTCTTTCCAAATAAACCTGAGAATTCTCATAGTACAAAGAATTTATATAAGTTCTGTTCCAGCAAAGCACGCCTGTGTACATGTGTGTGTGTCTATATTTCATAGTACAGGAAGCAATGCTTGGCTGGATACACAGCCAAGAGTTATGTTATTACCTTCTGCAAGATTGGGTAAATCTTTAGCTTAGAGCATCGTTCATCCTGGTAAAAAGATAGAAATACAGGAATTAGGTTCTAACATAATGGATAAACAAATCTAGCTAGCTTCAAGATCATTTTCTGGTTTCTTCATATTATAGTACAAAGCAGAAAATTTTGATAGATTGCAATACCCCTATAATATAAAAGCCAAGAACATATATAACCCAGTTCATGATAATATCATTCAGCATATTTGTAGAAGAAACATAATAACCAATTAGCTTCCCAATGAAAATTCGATTATGGGACTGGCAGGGCCACAACTAAACCATAACAATCAAATGACTGTCTACACACTCCATAAACGCAAGATAAAGAGAACATATTAGCAAACTAGAAGATTTGGTTCCTACAATAAGTGATGGCCCCTTGGTTAAGTACCATATCCAAAGTTAAAAACAATTTAAAAATTCATGCTGCAAACTTGGTCTAGAAATCTCTACAACCATAACTTAAATGCCTGATTATAGATTATTTGCAGCGGAGAGTGCACACTACATCTACGAAAACCAAAGCAACAACTGTGATAAACATGAACAAGTAAATCTTTTTCTTTAATGAAGGCAGCATATATATCATGAACAAGTCAACACCACAATTCTCTTGAGATAAATAAACAATAACAGTGTTATGCAAGAGTTAGGAATCTTGGTCAACAAGTTGAAAAACAGGCAAGCAGTTCCTAATACCTTGTACAGGGTGGCAAGGACACGAGACCGTCGAGGACCTGCAGCAGCCAAAATTGTGCAAGTCACAGCAGCAGCTAGAGCCTGCTCCAGTGCTTCTTCATCAATCTCTCTGCAATAGTGTAACAAGGCCACTTAGGTGAAATCTGATAAAACTCTATTAAGTGGTAGAAATAGAAAGAGATCAGGAAAGTGCAGGGAAATATGTACAGATTCACACCCAAGGCAATCAACTATAAACAAGAAAAAATGTGTTAATTTAGAAAATCTGGAGAACATAAACATGAAATTAATTTGTCTGACAATGAAAAACATAAACAGAATCCGAAACGTGGCACGAAAATATGTTGAGTAGCTTAGCTCCATTAGTGAGTACCCAAGAGCTGAATCTGAAAATAAATCTATCAGCAGTCTCCTAGTTCACACTCTGAACGCATATTACAATTACATCAATGAAGTCAAAAAGGAATCTAAGTAGAAGGGAAAATCTTTTCACTGCAATAAACACCGATTACTTTTAAGATTTATCTGGCTCAATTTCTTTGTCTAGTGAACTTTCATTTCCACCACATTCTGTAGTGCCGCTTAGCCAATTCAATATTAGTAATTTCTTCAACTATAAAGAGATTAAAGCAATAAATTGAAAAGAAGAGGGCAATTGGGAATTATAATAACTTAATAAGGCAGACTAAAAGGGGTAAGCATAATAACATGGCTATGTAATAACGAGATAAAAATCCATTAAGGAGCCAGTCAATAACAATTGAACATATTAAATTAAACAAAAACACATATCTTATCGAAAAAAATAAGCCTATTATGTAAGGCATTAAGGAGCAGCGACAGAAGAAACAAATTCTCGTTGACAAACTGCAAGGGCCATACTTAATGATACTGTTACAATTTATCATTTCAAAGTTATTTCTTATATAGGTGGTCAGAATTGTCAGATATAGGTGGAGAGGATATATGCTGTATGCAACAGCTCTGTATTCTACAAACAAAATAAGGTATCTGGTTTTTAGAAAAATAAAAAATACATATTTTACTCAACCACAAATATCCCTCACTTATACGTACTCATCTCCAATTTGCCGCTTCTCGATTTGGGAAATATCATAATACCGCAGTGCAGCTTCCAAAAACTTCCTCTTTAAATCTAGAATCCTAGCATAGCAGACCTGGAAACAAAATGAAAAATATATTAACTGATGTATTGCACAACCAAGATCAACTGCCAACCACCAACCTTGTACTGCAGATTCAAGACTTCGTGTTGACTGTTGCTAACCAAAAATGAAGCTTTATTGATAAAAGCTTCTGCATTAACTGCATCATCGTCCTGTATCAGAATAAGCAACCATATGAATCCAGTTATATGCCCATTGATTCTTGAGTTGGATTCTCAAAGTCAATTTTATTATTTAATACTAATCTCTTTCAGATATCATTAAATTAGGCAAACAAATACATGTAGATCCAATAACCTCATCTGATTGGTATGAAGATCATGGAAGATGCAAAAAATGAAAGAAAAGAACACACCTATACACTTTGACCTTTCTTGAATATAATCTATCTTATATATGCATATGTCATACAGAGAGTACCGCTGCTTCTCTGAAAATACATTTACGTGCCAAAATTATAAAAGCCTTGAGTATTAGGATTTAGGAAAATATAAGGACATAGAGTATATATTTGAGATATTGTAGGAGAAGCAGCAAAATCCTATAAAGATGCAAATACAAGGAAAGAAAAGACTTTGCTTAATGCTTTCACGGCTCTTTGAAATAAAAAAAAGAGGAGCCAGGTATTATTTCTAAAATAGTCCACAAAACTAGATAATAATTAAGTTATTATGCTAAAGAAAATAATGATTGTTTCAATTGCATGACAGTATAAAAATCTGCACATTTCCTGGTCTCTGACTCTGATAATATAATACTACTCCTCATTCAATGAAATTTTGACTAACTGACCAAACAAATCTCAAATAAATTCTTGATTAAGGAATGTTAAATCAGTATGCATCATCATTGTCAAATTAGCTAACCACATGTATCAGTGTGAACATCCCGTTAAAAGGGATACATAAATGAATTTCAAGACCTACCTCAAGATAGAGACGGGCAATTTGGACACATTTTGACAGTCTGAAGGTATCATCGATTGCTCTACACAAATAAGGGTATGATGCACAAATAAGAGATGAAAGAATCCTTTTCGAATAAAAAAAAAAGGAGAGAATGAAAGAATGTAAATGCATTGGTGAAGAATGCTATGAAAGTTTGCTTGCAGACCTCATTCCAGAATCTAGGTCAATCCCACTAAGCATCTGTGCAGCTTTTGACCATTGCTGTTCAGATTCATATAATTCAGCAAGTTTCTCTCTGATGATCAACACCTGCATTAATTATAATGGTAAAACTTTTGCACTGTAAAAATTTATGGATATTAGAGTGGGACAGAGTTGGACCACTAGTAAAATATAAAACATCATATTTATAATAGCAAATTCAACGTATTGATCAGCTAACTGGAAAAAGTATTAGGGTAATTTAACAGTAACTCTTATGGAAAACTGTTAAGGTTATATAGCCCATATGGCTGCTATACAGAGAGAAGAATAATTCACAGCCTCTTTAGAATCCTGTAACACAACCTTCAAATTTATGTTAGCCATCATACAATCCACCGTACATATACACACTACGCTTAAGGGGTTTATCACATTGCATAAGTGCAGTAGCTGTGCCAGCAAGAATAAAAAAGATCATTGGATGCTAATTCCAATGTTCGATACGATAAAACAACAATTGAGGTGCACCCACCAAGCAAAAAGAGAAAGAAAAAACAGCGATACCGCCACTTGAACTCACTGTCAGTACATGTAAAACTCATATACTACTTTGCTTGTGCAAGAAATTAAAAAAAAAAAAGTCACTCAACTTCTAATCAAGAAAGACAATAAAACAGAAATCCTTTGAAAACTAACCTGTTCCTCAAAGGAAACTACACGAGGTTGAATCTGATTGAGGGTATAATGAGAAATTTCCTTCTGAAACTCAGGCTCCAACTTGCCCAACTCCTGGGCAAATGCCTGCAGAAGCTGCCTCGAAACCACAAGCGGCACATCGTCGGACAAAACTGAAATTCAGAAAATTAGCGACAAAATAATAAAAATTGAAGAGGAGAAAGCAAAAGGAGCGAGAAACAACTGTGGTCTACGAATTGTTTGGCCTGAAGAACATCGTTGGAGGAGAGGACGGTGGCGAGGATGTGCTTGTACTGTTCGATCTTTTGGCGCTGGTCACTGATCGCCGACGCGCTCGCAAATGCACTCTCCATCGTTGTTCCCTGAAGTTAGAGACCTTCGTATTTCTGTCTAGGGATGTGTATATATATGTATTAGTAGTAACTTCTGAATTTTCGACTCATTGGATGACTTAAAAAAATATATTTAAAATAATAATAATGGGCCGAAATAATATCATGGGCTAAGGGGTTTTTTATTTACTTAAAAGTAAATCTATTTTTTTTGGAATAATTTTAAATTAATATGTTTTTTGGAGTAATTTTTTTTAAATATTGTACCAATCTAAAAATAATTTTTAATATGTATCATTTTGCAATAGTCCCACTTTTTTAAGGATAAGTCAATGTTGAAAATTCTAGATATAAAAATATAAAATGATTTGTAATATAAAGGAATAATGACAAAACATGATCACTTTTAACATCATATATGTTAAGAGGAACACAAAAAACCCTTGTTACAAAATAGGTCAAAAATTACTATCTTACACAAAGCAGTTCGTAAATGTATTTGATTAAGGTCGGTCATCACATATATTCGAAGATGTAGTGACATGAGTTCTACCACTAAAGAATCAACACGTATTTATGAAGATAATGTTGTTTGTATCGAACATATGAAGTTAGGCTACATCAAAGGTGGCAATTCAAAGCACATATCACCAAAGTTTTTTAATAATAAACAGCAACAAGATTTGCTCAGGATTCAAGTGACTTAAATAAACTCCAAAGACAATGCAGATGATTTGTTTACAAAATCATTATCAAATACCACTTTTGAAAAGCATGTCATAAGAACTGAAATGCGTAGACTTTCTGAACTCATTTGATAAATGTACATGTCAACTGAAAAGTGTAGATTTCAGAGGGAGTCTCAATATAAATCTACCCTTTTGATTCAAGACAAGGGAAAATGTTGAAGGAATATTCTATTAATGTGTCTTTATTCAAATGTAATTGACGGAGGAGTAATTTCTCATTTTCTTGTATTTTTTATTATGTAAACCCTATTTTGCAACCTATAAATATGAGATTATACATAAGGAATCAATAAGACCTCTTCTAGCTTGGTACACTTTCAGATATAATATTCTGACGAACTGAGCTGAGTCAACAAATTTCTGTATCTTTTATTTCTTTATCTAAAAATATTCTTAAATAATTCTTTAAATTTCTTAAATATTAAATAGTAAATCTTTATCAACATTCAGCATTTCATCCAGTTCTATGTTTAATTTTAAAAGGAAGTATTAGTTAAAAAAAATTAAAGGAGGAGGTATTAGTAATTTTTTTAATTCAGTGTCAGACTATATATAAATAGTTAAAAATAAAAATAAGAAAAGGAAGTAGGAGCAAATCAGACACTCAACAAGAAGCGCAGATCAGCTGTCACATTAACACAAAGCAGCATAACATTTTCTCTCTCTTTCAATTTTGTGTAGGCCTCGTTCCATTCTTGATTCATATGAACTCATATCATTTAATAGTGTAGTTACTATCACTGTTATATATATATTATTATTATAAAAATATATTTTGAATTTTTTAATAGTAATAATATGTACTCCTCCGTTCCGGTATAAGTTGCTCGTTTTTTTCGGGCACACGGATTAAGATAAAAGTGAAAAAGTATAAATGATGTGATAGAAAAAGTAAAAAATATAAGTTATGTGATGAAAAAAAGTAAAAAAATAATAGAAATAGTGTAAAAAGTATAAAAGATAATAATAAAGAAGTGAATAATAGTTTTCAAAAAAGGTAAAAAGACAAATGAACAACATATGGTGTAACGGATGAAAATGACAAAATAAATAACTTATAATAAATAATTATAAATTTATATAATAATGATAATATATATATCTAATAGTAATAATTAATACGAAATTGACGACAAACTCGAATTTGTGCAACTTTTTGTGTTTAATTTTTGACCGTCGTGGAAAGTGCGAATTCGACTTTGCGAACTTCTTTTACTGCTCTTTCCTTCAATCACACAAGAAAACGAAGCGGAAAAGAAATAATATCCAGTTGGAAAAATATAATCTGAACTCTCTCCTTGACAGATCCATCTGCTCTCTCTCTCTCTCTCTCTTCGCGCCGCAGAGCTTCGCTCCTCCGCTCTTCCTCCTCTCTCCTCGCACCGATCTGCCACTGCACGTCGCACGATCTCCCGCTCTCCTCCCTAATCGCACAGAATTTGGTATGTTTATGGTTTAATTTCGTGTGTATATGTGCATCTCGTTTGTTTATGGTTTAATTTCGTATGTGTATATGCATCTCGTTGGTTAGGGTTTTGGGGATTTTCCATGATTGAGGCGGTGTTTGCAAACTCCACAGATCAGTGGAGAACCACTTATTTTCAAAAGCCTGTTTCTGAAAAAAAAAAGGGTTGTAAAAGCTGTTAATAATTTTTTGGCAAATGAACCCTGAACGTAGTTATAATGATATGTCAATTGATGCGTTGGATTTCACGTTTACACTGTGTCATACACACACACATTTGTAAAATAAATCCATTGGATTGTGTATATGTAGGAGAGTGAGTTAAAACTGCTGCGATTGAGCATTTTGGAACAATCTTTTAATGCTTGGAGGTGTGATTTTGGCTTGCAATTATGAGGATAAGGAAAGTAGTGTGCATGTATTGGCTTGAAATCCTTTTACTATCCTTTTTCATTCTAAGTAGTTATTCCGTAGATTTGTTTTTTGCGGGGACAAAGCTGAGAAGGTTCTTCACTTCTTTGTGAATTTCCTCTAATCTGCTACTAGTCAAAATAGGGTAAAAGAGAATGTTCTTTGCTTGTTTCTTTTGCTATCTATCCAACCTAGTAAGGAAGCGAGAGTAGCAGTAATATACTTTGCACAATAACCTGGTGAAAGTGCATCAAAGATGAGAAGGGTTCGCTTCTCTATGAATTTCCTTCCAACTCTGCTGTTAATAAATGGAAAAAGGGAGAGTTGCATGCTTGTTTCTTTAGCTGTTTATGCATGCAAGAAAGGTGTGAGTTACAACATGTAGGTTTTGTGAGGATAAGGGAAGTAGTATACATGTATTGCCTTGAAATTATGCACACAATCTTGGATGGAAGATGAACTACAGTTGGTTGATGCCGCATTAAGATTTGACATACATCTGCTTTCTATTATGGTCTCTGTTTTTATTATATAAACTAGTAAGTGCTTTTTTTTCTTTCTAATGGCCTCTGGAGATGGATCTGATTCCCAAGCATCTGCAGAAAGTTGTTTTCTGAATGTAGGTCACAGTATTTTCCTACAGTAGAGGTTGTCTGTGGTTAATTGCAAATATCATGTTTCCTCATAGTCTCTTTCTGTGTTTTTATCAGTTTCAGTCATCCAGTAATGGTGCATATGCTGCATTATACATAGACACTTTGGTTTGTTTGGGATCGGCCTACTTTTAGGTTTAATTTTTCAAGAAAATAGCCTATGTATATTCATATAATAATCTCAATATGTATTAATCTCTTAATATGCTTTTCAATCATGAGGACATTGGGCTTGTGCTTAAGTTGTGAGAAAATAATGTATTGCATTATAGTTGGTAGCAGCAGTTCTTTGTGACCTGATTGCTGTATTAATCATCTCTTACTACAAAGAAAGCTCACACTTACTACAATGTGATAAGTTATATTGCCAATATTTAAGTGCAAAGTGAGAAATATTAGAAAATAAAAATGAACAGTGACTTACATGGTTCATTATAGTTGGGCTTGGGCCATCATTTATATGAATGAAACAAAGAGAAGTTCACTCCGCTGCTAAAACTTAGCTAACTCAGTCCCAGAAATAACCTATGTATCATAGCAAGCCCAAACCAAATAAGACTGCAACTCGGCTTTTCTCCCTCAACTTTGACACTTTCAGAGTTTCAGTAGAAGCATAAATGACCCTCTGATGAGAGATTTCATTTTTCGTTTTTTATGCATACAACAAAGCATTCTAAAGGATTAGTTGCACAAGTAGGGAAGAGGGGACTAGGCTGGGGATTAGTTGCATCAAGCACCACTCAGTATATATTAATCTCCTAGTATGCTTTCAATCATTGTTATTATCATCACATACAGGTCCTGTGCTTTGGGTTTATCATACAAAATAATTAATATTCTGGTGGGGGCATTAATGGTTAATGATAAATTTTAAATTTTAAATTTACAGTTTCAGTTTATATTTTATAATAATTGTTCTTCTAATGGAACTCCAAGATACTAGTGACGTAACAGAATATACTTTGAAAGAGTCATGGATGTCTCTAATTGTTCTTCAATACGTCCAAATAATTTTCTTGACGAAGAAGTCGCCAAAAATGAATATGATGTTTAACAGAATTTTGATTGTTCAATCTTGTGCCAAGTAACTGCACGCAGCATCCTTACTTATTATGGAATCTACATTCACTGGACTCCATGTCGAGTTTCTATTTGAATTTAGTATACTTTTGGTAGTATTTTAATCGCAAATAGACCTTTTTTTTTTAGTAATGACGAAAAAATAAGATTTGAGTGGTTGAATTTAGATTTTAAATTGTGTTATGTTGTAACGAAAAAAATCTGATTTGAATTTATTAAATTTTAGATTTTAAAATTTTCTCAATAGTATTGATAATTAATAAAGTCCAAAAAGTTTAGATGTTAAGAATTATTGCAATTCATAATTATTCTGCAATTTGAAGTTATTTTGCTAGTAGTTTTAGAATTTCTTTTCCAGCATTTCAAGTTTTTAATATTTTTTCTATTTTTCAGTAGTTTTATTTTTTACAAAAGAACTGGTTTTTTATATTTTTTCTATTTTTCAGTATTTTTTTTAAAAATTAATGTATAATTCCTAACATGTTTAAAAAAGTTACCAATTAGCATTTCATATATCAATTAGTAATTTTTTATAATTACAAATAAAAAAAAAGTAATGTTTTATAATAGGAATATGCAAAAAAATTTGCTCAAAATCTCTAATTATATGTGTATTAATAGGAGTTGGTATATGGATGTCTTTTTTGATAATTACAATATTTAAAAGAGCTTATAATGCCAAACACATTACCATCTTACAAGATTGCATTTGAACTTACAAGCTACATTAGCTAAATATAAGAACTTTTAAACTACTTAAAATTAACGGGTAAGTCTCTTGTGCACCAGTTACATCGTGCAATTTTAGTGTATTTTTAAAAAAGTTACACTACGAAAGATACACTTTTCAGTAATAACATGTGTAACTTTTCAGTAGTATTTTGTGTAACTTTTCAAAAATAAACTTGAGTTGCACGGTGTAACTGGTGCATATCAAGGATGAAAATATCGTGAAATATTGCGGATATATCACGGATATATCGCAAATTTTGAGTATGCGATATGGATATTGGGGTACAATGTATTTTTTACAAAGTATCGTGGATATATCGCAAAATATCGATATCGATATCGGTTCACTCGTAGTACAAAATTAATTGAAAATCGGGAAATATCGCAGATATATCGCAAAATATCGCACTACATAAAAAATCGCAATTTTTTCTTTTTTTATATTTTTATACAATTTTCAAATGATATTTTTTTTTAGTGATTGTATATTCTTTCATATGCTTCTGACACACATTCGAGTTCACAATTTGGTTGGAATACTCAAAATGTGTTTTAGCATCCATTTTCATATCAACAAAATCATTGGGTTACTGTACACTATCCAATCTATGGTGAAACAGTTGAAAGAGATAGAGAAACATATGAATGACATGTGCATAACTATATGTAGGATTTTTCTAATGCAATGAGTTGATACCAATATTGTTTGGACAAAGATGGGATTCCATTTTCTATATTTGAACCCCATAGGTCATGATTTTGGTACTAAATGTATTGTATCATGTAATTCAAATCATCTTTTATTGTATTATGCATTATATTATTAATTAATTAATGTCAGACAATGATTATATAGTCCATTATCTATTTATTTGCTTTAAACATGTCAATTTTTTGTGATTTTAAATGAAACATATGCATAATAACATGCTATAATAATCCCTAAAATTTCATATTAAATTTCCAAAATTTTAATAAAATTTCGTTTTTTTTCTATTTTTTTTTGCGATATCGATATGCGATATCGATATATCCATTGATATTTTCGTAAATTTAAGGTTGCGATATTACTTGTGATAGCGATATTTTCATCCTTGGTGCATACAAGACTAATCCAAAATTAACATCTTATATGCTCTTAAAATAACTTTTAAGATGTTAGAGCTTTCTAGATGTTAAAAATAAGCTTAACCTGTTAACCAAACACTCCTAAGTATGAGGAAATAAGTCGGGACACCCAATATGTGTTTGTTTTGACAAGTCTAAGTTTTTGTTTGTTTAGCTCTGCAAATAAATAATTAATTAATAAAAAATAGCCTCCTTCTACAGCCACAGGGTGCTCTTCCTTCTTCTTCCCTATCATTCACAGAGTTGAGGAAAGTTTCTCCGAATTCTTACAGCAATGAACTGGGTTCAACAAAAGATTTATCTTTACAATGTTACTTTTGGGCTTTACATGCTCGATTGGTGGGAGCGCTATCTTTTCAGTATCCTTAATAAATCTTGTGATTTACATCATTTATTAATTGTGGCGTTTGGTTAATTCAGATTTAATTTGCGTTGGCCTTAACAATTGATAGACACACTGGTCATTGTGTTGATGTGGTTTGTGTTCTATAACAGCTCGCGATACGTTGCTGATGTTTGCCAAAGGTAAGCTACTTAACCTTGTTCAATTGATGATTTACATCATTTTATCATTTTCCTGATTTAATTTTGCTGAATTTAATCTTCATTTTGTGTTTATATTTAGGAATTAGGGCTCCTAGTTTTCTTTCTGTTTTGATGGTCGTGTTGAATTGAAAATGCATAAAGAAATGTTGATAATTTTAAACTCTTTTCCAAATTCCTTCAATTAATTCTGTTTTTTTTTTGTTTAAATCTTTCAAGGTTTGATATAGAAACCACATAATCTATTAATCATCATTTACAAGTGAAGAAGAATGCATATTTGTGAAAATGATCTGCAGAAATGTGTCTAATTCTTGTGTGGTTGCATGACGAATCATAATCCATTGTTCATTCTCGTTCCAACTAAACAGATTCGAGATTTTATTTCTAACTAATTGTTAAACTCCCTCAAATGA
>JAPKLY010000027.1:427326-444597 GCA_026898435.1 Prunella vulgaris
AGATTCGAGATTTTATTTCTAACTAATTGTTAAACTCCCTCAAATGAGAGTATCTCCAGAAACATGCTTAGCTAGTTTTAGTTGGTTTCTTTATACTTAAATTTTTAATTGTTGATAATATTGGTTTGAATATTAGTAACTAACACCAATTCTTACTTCTTAGAGAAGATGTCCATAGATAAGTACTTGATACAAGAACCTGCAATGCTATGAATTATCATCCTTGCGTTTCTTGTACATCATCAATGTCAATGATTTGGGACACGGCCATGGTGATTATATGGTTTTAGTCTGTGATGAAGCACATTCTAAAGATATCATAAAATGGTTCTGATATCTTTGGGGGCGCTTGATTTAAATTCTTCAATAGGAATGCTAATGAATTTTCTTTTTCCTTCCTCCACACTCCTAGAATAAAATGTATATGTTGATGGAACGGTTGTCATTGAGGTGATTACATTATTAGTGTTTAGCTCTAATTTTGAAATAAAGAAGATAAAAAAAAGATTGTCGGTCGAGGAATAGTGCAACTATTGAGGAGAAAGATTATAGGAAGAGAGGACAGTTAATCAAAATGGGGTAATGATTAACTTATTTTGAGTCTCATTACCCTATACGAAGTATGATTAAAATGAATTGATAATCTTTTATTCTCAATAACCACCACAATTAACCCATCTTCATTCCCATCACCATTATGTTTCGGGAATTTGGAACCAAGCACCCCCTCAGTAATAATATGCGCTGACATTAAATGAGTATAATTCATTTGAATTATTTTAGGCCATCTTCCAATGGAATATTAATGCTGTAAATTAATCGAGAGGTGAAAGTAGTAAATATTCAGCCCCAGGAATATGCTCATTATTTTCAGTTTTAAAGGTGTAAATATGTTTCTTGCTGAAATCTTAACATCAACTTAGAGGTATCTGTCCTTATTGTTTTTAGTAATACGACTGCTGTGATTCACATATGCATGGAAACTCATTTGAATTTGAGAAGGTGGCAACTTATCCATAACTTTAATAATGTGCTTATTTGATAGAGTAAAGATCAGTAATATAAAGTAAGGACTGGATATTATTGATAATATTGAGGATGAATAATAGAGGGATACCTTGTCAAAATAGTGCTACCCAGCCTAAAGGATGATTACAATACTTAACTCCAGCCTGCTCTCTACATTGCTCTATGCCCTTATTTGTACCCATTATTGCTTGAATGTCTCTATGGCTCTATCTGTGTTTCTTTCCTTTTGATGGGGGTTCTCAGTTTACAGCAATATGCATAGATTCTCAACTCTCCATTCAAACAATTTGCACAAATAGGAAAATGACCAATTGTGTATGGTTTTGTCATTGTAGATTTTGTTCTCTTATATATATATATATATATATATATGTATTTTATGAGAGAATTTTGTTATTCTTGATGATGGCTTGATTTAGGAAGTGACATTCTCAATTTTTATTTTGGGACCTAAACTTTTCCTTAAATGAACAACTGAACTAGCATGTTACTCAGTTGGCTTGCCAGAATCAACATGTTCATTCTAGTTGCATCATTAGATTGTTTGCTTCTTCGCCATTGCTCTCTCGTACTATGCTCTTCATCTCTCGGTCGTGATACGCCTTTTCAGGTATCTACATTGAAGTAGGCAAATGACTACTAGCATACACGTCGTCAATTCGTAGCAGGCTTGGGCAAGAATGAAGTCTACTTTGCGAATTTTAGCAGCTTTTGTTAAAATTATGTTTGTTGAAATTCTCCGGCATGAACATTTTTTTTACTCTCTCTCATAAAACAATCTTGTTTAGATGCCCTTGACGATTGGTCAAATAACAAATCCTAGTCTCTAGATTTCGCTATTTAAGGTCAATTCGGTCCGTTCATCCTGCTTGGCCATGTATGTATAAATTTCTGCCTTTCATGATTTTGGGAAAAAGATGATGATTTTGTGTTCTCTGTTGCTGTTTGATTGAATTTAGACCAAGAATTTTTAATTTTATTTTATTGAAGTGATCATTATATCGTATATATATATGCTTGAAGAATGAAAGGAGCAGTGGGACTCTTCTTTTGCTGTATGAAACAGACAATTGCTTTTGTTGGTCTGAGAGGCCCTCTTCCCTCATTGTTTGGTTTCATAGACAATTGCTTTTGTTGGTATACGAGGTCCTCTTCCCTCATTGTTTGGCCACTTTACAGTTGCAATCAAAGAAATTTAAATTGCCAAATGCTACTATATGATAATTTTAATGTCACATGCCAATCAGCCATCTGGTTACTTTTTCAACAAAATTGATGATTTTAAGCTAGTTTTATTAATATTATGACATTGCTGTGAAAAAAAGTTCTCTGGACCCGAGCTCATGTATTAGGGTTTTCAACTATTACATTTAATAATAGTGATATATATATATATATATATATATATATATATATATATATATATAGTGTTAGTTGAAAAATTGAGTTTATGTGAGCTCTGATTTATTAGACCTAAATTAATTATAATAATTGTCGATGACTGTGTGAAATTTATGTTGGATAATTTCACTTGTAATTTTCTTAAAATAGAACTAGCTTTTGGGGATGGCAATTAGATTTGCTTTGAAATGCAACTCAAATAACACCGAGACTTTTTAATATTCTTTTTATCCTCAATTTATCATGAAATTAAAATTTTAGCGTGTCTTCCGTAAATAAGTTTAAATGTACTAGCTATAAGCATGTGTGTCATATGTAAGTACTTAGTAAAATATAGTAGCACAAATAAGGATTTTGGAAAACTAAATACTCCAAATTTTTAGTGTGATTAAGAATAACACAACTTCAGAGAAATAACGTCATAAGAATTTTTGAGGAATGTAACATAGAATAACATAAGAATGATGAATATGCATGTTGAAACTCGATAAGACAAATGTTGCACATCAAAACCTCACTTATGCAACGGGCCAAGAGAGAATTCAATTAACTTAAGTTGAAATAAAATAATGACATCATGTAGTGCATAGATATTGGGGAAGGAGCATTTCATCGTTCTCCTTCTCACTATTCGAGCAGGCTAAGGGTGTCTCGTATTTTGCCAACTTCTTTGCTTTTTTCTGCGACTTGATATGCTCAATCCTTTGTCTCCCATCGGGTAGAGATTGTCTATTTCTTGAGGACTTTCCCTGATCAGAGTCAAGATCAATCACGTAGGTAAGGCGAGGTATGTCTCCTTTATCTCAGAGATTGCTCATTGAGATGATGATATAGAGATGGTTTAGTGGCTGCTTTAGGAATGGACGCGAAGACCATTGCCAATAATAGCAGCAACCTTACTTCAACGATTTACGACAAGGTATTCGACGTAATTGAAGTCTGCCTATCAATAAAGTTGTTCTTACAGAATTATGCACGCTGGATCTCCTCAGCCTCTAGTCCCTCACCGACCTAAACATCTCTATCCTCGGCTCTTGCTTCATGACGTTCACTCCTCATCACAAAGAATCAAATCTTGGCCAAGGCTCCCTAAATCGTCAAAGAAAATGGAGTTACCTTAAACACGACTCCTGCTCGAAAAGCTACAAATATCACTAAGATTTGGTTCTTTCTCTCTCTAAATTCACCAGCTCGTAAAGTGAAAATATGATCTGCCCCATTTTTTCGCCTTTTATAATTTGGAGCAAGGGCTATATTGCAATTAATTAAGAGGTAAAATCTAAATTTTGCAAATTCTTAGCATCTTTTGGGCTCCAAATATGCCAATTTGAATTGGTGCATCATTTCACGTGTAGACCACTTGAGCAGTTCAATCATCACCCCCAAACCCTTCAGCCATCAAATCCACAGATGCAATCCCCCATTTCCAATGTAAAGACGGACAACTACCGCTATGGTCAACCATTATGTAACGACCCGAATCCAGAATGCCAGCCTTTGTCGCATAAAACACTCTGAACTCGGATCGTCACTTAGTAACTAAAAATCCGAGCTTAAAATTTTCTTTTCAGAATAAAACAATATGCGTAAATGAAATACTTTGCAGCAGAAGATCATAGGTATTTAAACATATGTGGGTCCGGTCTTTCATTAGCCTCTTATCAACATAGAAAAAGAATACTCGTGTATAAGATCATCATCGAATAACTCTCAAAGGTTTGTTATTTGATACCATACTAAAATTTATTTTAAAAATGATTACATAATCATTTAATTTATTCATATATATATATATATATTGCATCATATTTAGGGAAACTTCGTGTCACTGCTACAATCCCGACCCCTCGCGATCATATCCTGAAAAATATCAAACTTTGTAGTTTCCTTCTTGGTTCGTTGTCGTGACCCCAAAATTCTTTGTTAACAACATATTGTTGGCTACTATAGGATGATGGAGTGAGGTTCTTTTGATTATAAGAGCGAAAGAAAAGAGACCGAGTGAGAGGCGAGGCTAGTTGCTGCATGAATTATGAGGTGCATAGTTGTGTATATAGAGGGAGTGGGGAGAGAGACTTCTGAGAGGAAGTAGATTGTGGATTGGAAGAGTGGAAGTCAAGGTTATTGTGTGGTCATTAATAGAAAACGTGAGGAATAATATTGGCCAAGTAAAAAAATTAATTATTAATTTTTTTTAGATATTTTTACTTTTTGTACAACATTTTATTTACCACTTGTATTTACTACATGTATTTGATATAAACTGTATTATTTCATCGTAAAGGGGTCGTATTTTAAAGATACAAAAATATCATAGATATCGGCTATTTTAAACGATCAAATTTATACGTTGTAATAAATATTTCGTAAGTATTAATTTTTCCATATTTGTTTTAAATGCTTCGTTTGACTACATTTTGATATAGTAAAATTATTTAGGCAAGATAAGATTGTCATTATTGACGTTTGTTATCATATTTTATAACATGTATAAATTTCGGATCGAAAAATATTCTTTACTTCAAAAGTCTCGTATTTAGTAAAATATATTTCTAACCTTAAAAGTTTATTCTTAAAAGTGCTAGGAGTGCTTCCGCCTCAGAATGCTCGTCCGTTTACCTGAAAATTGTGAGCTTGAACACATATATTGCTCATAAAAATAAATGAATTAATTAATCATATAATTTTATAAGAAGTTTTGGTTCGGGGTATTACGCATTAGGTTTTGTAAGACTATATTTATCTCCAACCCTCCATAACCCAACCTTCTAATAAATAATACATTTCTCTCTCCTCCACATATAAAACCTTCAATATATTAAATCTTTTTTTTTTCTACTTTATCAACAACCCTTCACAACCCAACCCTCAATAAATAAATGAAATTTTCATATTTTATTAATTAGATATTATATGTATACAAATTTTATTTTATTAAAGATTTATAATCATAATAAAAAATTACAACAAACTTAAAAATTATAACAATTTCAATAAAAAAATTAAATAATACAAGAGTTAAAAAAAATTGAAAAAATTGAATAATTTTGACAGTTTGAATAACTTGAATCCATGATAGAAAATTAGAAAGACTAAACAAATGAAGAGATAAAAGAGAGAATATAATTGTGTTCGAACTATTTCAATATTGATGTCTATTAAGTATTAATTAAAAAATCTCAAATAATTTCTTAAATTGAAGTTTTAAATTTCTATTTAAAAAATATATGTACAACTAATAAAATTATGACACGTGTTACATTCATATTTAATTTAAACCCACAACCTGGTGGATGAATATTTTATATTATAAAGTTTTTTTTCTTTGTCTTATGTTATGTGGGTTTGGGTCGTGAGTTTCCAGTGATAAACATAGTCTAATTAATGTGGTTATGCTGCATGCAGTTCGTCTCTTTTTCTTTGCATAGATTTCAAAGACGACCCATGCACGGTCATCTCAACCTCCGATCCACAGAGCAGGTTAGCCGTGGAGGCCCGCTTAAATTAAGAAGACATTAATTCCAAAATTATCTATATATGAGAATTTCAACTTTCGATCGACTAATTATGGAATTAATGTGATCGATGACATCCCAAAGTCACCACACTAACTTAACTTAAGCACATGATGATATCGCCTATCAAAACCTCAGCAGTACCCGACGTGCCCGGTGATAACTACTCTTCAAGGTCGGGATTCATTATTAATTCTTTCAGTAAGAAGAGAGTCTGGATCAATAAGTTTTGCTTTGAAGGATAAAATTAAGGGGCTAGGGCTCAATCCCTAGCTAATTATAAGCCCAGCCAGGGACTAGATCTCCTTAAAAATTCAAGTTGTAATAGAAAAGTGGCCAAAGGAACATATATAATAATGATCAATTAATTTTGAGGCAAACAAGCTAGGAGCCATTCCAAAATGCCACTTTAACAAGACAAAACATTATTTTCGAAGAAGCTTTTAAGGATTCCACACGTGGGGGTGGGGGAGGGGGAGCAATTAACAAGTTCATGAAATAGATTATTTTCAATCATCGCATGCAGATATATATATATATATATATGAAGATTAAGGTTGCATAGGCCAACTTCAGTACGGTCGAATATTAATTCAAGATCGGCCCAATGACCTCAAAGTCCTAAATAATGTGGTTAAAGCCCATCAACCCACCACAATTTTGGACTCACGTCTCTGGGCTAGCGACACTTCATCGATCAAAAGTCGACGACTGAAAGTTATTCAACGACGAGGTGCTCAGACATCGACAATGATGTACAGGACTAATAGACTTAATTGTCTAACAAAAAAGGATATTACCACGATAAAAATGTCGACATGCACTTGTGTTGTCACTACACAACGGTGAGCACTACCAGTCCTTGTCCAACGTGGCATCAATGTGTTAGATCCAAGGGTGCAAATGACGCTTGGCGGTCGAGTGTCGGCCAAGCGCTTAGACATATATTAATAAACATATACATTATACGATAAATTATAAATTTAATATATAGTTAATAATCATCACAAAATATAACAAGTCAACAAAATGTTAAAAATTATCATAATACGTAAATACGACATTATCCAACTTTTAAATGAAACACAAAAAGAGCAAAATATTAGTACGAATAAATTATGAAGTAGTTCAATTGAACATTCATTTTTAGTAATTTAGTATATTTGTTTTTGTTTTTAATTTTAGTTATAAATTTTAAGTTGAAATAAAAATTAAAAAAAAAGAGTAATGGTCATCTAGGCGGTGTCAATACGGTCTCGGCGGCCGCCTAGGCAGCCTCGGCAGTGCCAAATATATTGGCGGATTTTTCTTGGCGATTTGATCTTGGCGTCGACGGCCGAGGATCTTCAATCGCCTAGGCGGCCGCCCAGGCAGTCCTGGCGACCGCCATTTACGTCATTGATTAGATCTGGGACTGTCCCAAGAACAGATCCCTTACGCTCCTAATATAGGCCATGTCCCCAGTGTACAAGTGTTTGAGGACCACTAGGAGACATCATCTCCCAAACCATTGTAAATCTATAAATAGGTTCTCAAAGGCCCTAAATAAAGGCTCCAAAACTTCAAGTCTTAGTCTCCCAAGGACTTGATAAATCTCCTATTATCTATTGCTTTCTTGCATACTAATCTTAGTTCCTCATAATTTTTGGATAAAATAGTTAAATTGGTTCATCTTAAGCCACAAACTAGCTCTAATCTCTAACAATTATTGAACCACTACTACAAATTTTTTTGAAATTATTATATTTTTATTTTCTTATGAAAAATAATTGTATTGTTATTAAAGAAAAAATACATTTGATTAAATGGGTCGGGTGTGGTCAACATGCCCTGCATAAGTAGATGTAAGTAGTAACTCTAGACACGTACCGTGGTGCAAGGATATGAGTATGAAGCTGGTCTTGGTATTCAAGTGCCTACCTTGTCACATTAACACCATTTTACACATCAAACAATTATAGAGATATTATTTTTGAAAAGGAACAATATTTTTAATATTGGCCTTATCAGTTTACGGGACCACAATATATTTAATATAGTTACCAAACGCACTAAAAAAATATAATTTAATGTCGACTTTATCTTGAGTACCAGAGGCACTGGAAATACTATATAAAAATTTTACTTTAATTTTAAATTTTGAAACATATTATATCATGGGATAGTTTTGTGTGAGACTAATATCTCTTAAGGAATATTATTACTTTTAAAGTAAACTGAATTTACTTGTTAAAAATATATATAATTTTATGCATTTTTTTTAAAAGCCATTCAATAAAGATTTTGTTTTCATAATTTTTTTTGTTCTTAGTCAAGGATGAGAAAAATTACTACGAAAAAATAATTTATTTTTATTTTTTTAGGAAAAAAAATTGCAATATTATTAAAGAAAAAAATTTACATTTGATTAAATAGGCCAGGTCGTGGCCAACATTCCCCGGCAGGTGATGGGTAGTAACTTTAGACATGTATCGTGGTGCAAATGTAAAAGTACAAGGCTGGTTTGGGCAATCATCCGCCTACCTCGCCCCATTGCCACCCTTTCATACATCAAACGATTATGTGCAGATTTTATTTCTGAAAAGGAACAATATCTTATTATTTGCTGAATCATATTACAGGACCATAATATATTTAAGAGTAAGTCTCATGTGCAACAGTTACACGGTGCAACTCAAGTTCATTTTTAAAAAGTTACACAATTTATTACTGAAAAGTTGCACAAATTATTACTAATAAGTTACACTATAAAAGATACAATTTTCAGTAATAACATGTGTAACTTTTCAGTAGTACTTTGTGTAACTTTTAAAAAATGAACTTGAGTTGCACCGTGTAACTGGTGCATACAAGACTAATCCTATATTTAATATTAGCTACCAAACGCACTAAACAGATAAATTACAATTAAATTCGACCTTATCATGATTGGTCGAACACACTGAAAAGGGAACTATTATTTAATGCTTCTACTTTTAATGTTGCCGATTTAACTTTTCAGTAAATATTATTATTTTTAAAGTAAATTGAATTACTTTTAAAAAAATATACATAAAGTATATCATTTTAAGATAAAGTTTTAAAAGTGATTCAATTTTTTTTTTTGATGTGATACACATATTAAAAAAAAAAATTATGTTGAAAATTGATGATAATCTCATAATGTTCACTCTATGAGACACTTTTAACACAAATTTTTGTGACTATATTTATAAATTGGTTCACAATATCAGCACAGAAGTATAATTTTTTCCTGCACAAAAGTATATTTTTTTTCTGCACAGAACCAATTTGTAATTTTTATCAATTTTGTGAATCATTTTATAATTTTTCCTAATTTTTTTATTAACAAAATAATAATTGGACAAGTTCAGTCCAAATAATGACTTCATAAAATGATACTCTCACCATTCTACTTTAAATGTCTTTTCCTGCGGAGAAATTTTATCATAATATTTTTTTCCTTTGCTCATAATCTAATTTTTCCCCTTTCATTATAGTCTAATGATATATATTTATATATTTACACACATAAAAGTTACGTGTGTAAGGATAATATAAATATTACGTAAAGAAGACATCAATAAATCTAGATAACATTTGTTTGCTAATTTAATAGATATTCAATTGTATATTTATGTAGAAATTGAAGAGAGTCTGTCTCGCACTAATTGCATAATGTAATAAGACATTCTACTTAAACCTCCAATTCACCATCTTTATTTAATATACTCCATCCGTCCCAAAATTTCTTTCATGGTAGTTTTGGGCTCGCGAATCAAGGAAAAATGATTACGTAAATGTAAAGTTAAATAATAACATAAAAAAATGTACTTTATTGACTTTTGTAAGTGTAAAAAGTTTTCTTTTTAGGTGTGTGAAAATAGAATTGAGACGTCCAAATAAAAAAAATGTGAAAGTAATTGTGGGATGGAGGGAATATTATATATGTAATTTTTTGGGTGATTTACATATAGATTCAAAAAAGTCACTATATTTATAAATATAGTTAAATTGGTTCCTCATAATTTTTGGATAAAATAGTTAAATTGGTTCATCTTAAGCCACAAACTAGCTCTAATCTCTAACAATTATTGAACCACTAAGAACCATATTATTTGCTCTCAACAAATAATATGTTTTTTTTTGTTCTTATTTGAGATGAGAAAAATTACTACAAAAAATTTTGAAATTATTATATTTTTATTTTTTTGTGAAAAATAATTGTATTGTTATTATAAAAAATTACATTTGATTAAATGGGCCAGGTGTGGTAACCATGCCCTGCATAAGTAGAGGTTATAAGTAGTAACTCTAGACACGTACCGTGGTGCAAGGATATGAGTATGAGGCTGGTCTTGATATTCAAGTGCCTACCTTGTCCCATTAACACCATTTTACACATCAAACAATTATAGAGATATTATTTTTGAAAAGGAACAATATTTTTAATATTGGCCGTATCATTTTACGGGACCATAATATATTTAATATAGTTACCAAGCGCACTAAAAAAAAGAAAATATAATTTAATGTCGACTTTATCTTGAGTACCAGAGCACTGGAAATACTATATAAACCTTTTACTTTAATTTTAAATTTTGAAACATATTATATCATGGGATAGTTTTGTGTGTGACTAATATCTCTTAAGGAATATTATTACTTTTGAAGTAAACTAAATTTACTTGTTAAAAATATGTATAATTTTATGATTTTTTTTAAAAGCCATTCAAAATAAAGATTTTGCATTCATATATTTTTTTGTTCTTAGTCAAGGATGAGAAAAATTACTACAAAAAAAATAAAATATTTTTATTTTTTTAGGAAAAATAATTGCAATATTATTAAAGAAATAAAAATTTGCATTTGATTAAATAGGTCAGGTTGTGGCCAACTTGCCCTGGCAGGTGATGGGTAGTAACTTTAGACACGTATCATGGTGCAAGTGTAAAAGTACAAGGCTGGTTTGGGTAATCATCCGCTTACCTCGCCCCATTGCCACTCTTTCATACATCAAACAATTATTTGCATATTTTATTTCTGAAAAGGAACAATATCTTATTATTTGCCGAATCATATTACGGGACCATAATATATTTAATATTATCTACCAACCGCACTAAACAGATAAATTACAATTAAATTCGACCTTATCATGATTGGTCGAACGAACTGAAAAGGGAACTATTATTTAATGCTTCTACTTTTAATATTGGCCGATTTAACTTTTCAGTAAATATTATTATTTTTTAAGTAAATTGAATTACTTTTAAAAAAAATACATAAAGTATATCATTTTAAGATAAAGTTTTAAAAGTGATTCAAATTTTTTTGATGTGATACACATATTAAAAATATATATTTATGTTGAAAATTGATAATAATCCCATAATGTTGACTCTATGAGACACTTTTAACACCAATTTTTGTGACCATATTTACAAATTGGTTCACAATATCTGCACAGAAGTGTAATTTTTTCTGCACATAAGTATATTTTTTTTCTGTACAGAACCAATTTGTAATTTTTGTCAATTTTGTAAACCATTTTGTAAATTTTTCTAATTTTTTTTTATTAACAAAATAATAATTGGACAAGTTCAGTCCAAATAATGACTTCATAAAATGATACTCTCACCATTCTACTTTAAATGTCTTTTCCTGCGAAGAAATTTTATCATAATATTTTTTTCCTTTGCTCATATTCTAATTTTTTTTCCCTTTTCATTATAGTCTAATAATATATATTTATAAATATACACGTATAAAAGTTATGTGTGTCAGTCTAATATAAATATTACGTAAAGAAGATAATAATAAATCTAGATAACATTTGTTTACTAATTTAATAGATGTTCAATTGTACATTTATGTAGAAATTGAAGAGAGTCTGTCTCGCACTAATTGCATAATGTAATAGGACATTCTACTTAAACCTTCAATTCACCATCTTCATTTAATATACTCCATCCGTCCCAAAACTTCTTTAATAGTAGTTTTGGGCACCCAAATCAAGAAAAAATAATTACGTAAGTATAAAATTAAATAATAATATAAAAAAATGTATTTTATTGACTTTTGTAAGTGTAAAAACTTTTCTTTTTACGTGTGTGAAAGTAGAATTGAGACGTTCAAATAAGAAAAGTGTAAAAGTAATTGTGGGATGAAGGGAGTATTATATATGTAATTTTTTTGGGTGATTTACATATAAGTTTAAAAAAATTATTATATTTACAAATATGTGCTGTGAAAAAAAAAATCGTTTTTGTGCAGGAAAAAATATATTTCCATACAAGTATTGTGAAATTATTTATAAATACAGTAAATTTTTAAATTTAAATGTAAATCACCCAACTTTTTAAAAAAATTTATGCTTAAAGAATTTTATGGACTTTGAAAAGAAGGAGGTAACACCTATTTATATAATTCAATGGCGAAAAATGCATACAAAAGCTTTGAGGTTGTGCCCGATTTTAATGTGTTGTTCAAATTCCGGAGAAGCATTAAACGACAAAGCAAAATTTGCATAATTGGCAGTAAGTTCCTCCGACAACGTCCAGGGTTGCAGATTCCGCCACGTGTACAGTGGGATTCTTACTAATGATGTCTCCCGGCCGTAGATGACGAAGCCAGCATATTAACTGAAGCCTCTTAACCACGGTTAAGAGATTAACCATAGTTTCTTCTACCAATTCCCATTATAAGTAACTCACCTCAGTTCACTCACACATACTCCTCACCAACAGTAGCTTAATACTCTCTCTCTCTCTCTCTCAAAAAAGGAGAGCGCCGCCGAACATTTGTGGGGTGGCGGGGTTCCTGAGTTGAACCGGCGAGTCAAGTCCCGAGTGCTCCTTAACTTTAACAATTATCGATCAGTAGAAAAGAAACGATGTCGGAAATTGAAAGATCATCTCCGCAAACAAACTCCGATCAGCCTTCGGGCTCAGCTGATCAGCCGGCCAAAAGAAGGCGCAACCTCCCCGGAATGCCTGGTAAAAAAAAACATATATATATATCATTATAGTGTTGTCTTCAATAATTAAATATTAATAATATTAGTTTAATTAATTGTAATTGTATGTATAGATCCAGGTGCGGAGGTGATCGCTTTATCGCCGGAGACGCTAATGGCGACGAACAGATTCGTGTGTGAAGTGTGTAACAAAGGGTTCCCGCGGGAGCAGAACCTGCAACTGCACCGGCGGGGCCACAACTTGCCGTGGAAGCTCCGGCAGAGAGAGGTGGGGCCGCGAAAGCGCGTGTATATCTGCCCGGAAGTGGGGTGCGTTCATCATCAACCTTCCCGCGCCCTGGGCGATCTCACAGGGATAAAGAAGCATTTCTGGCGTAAACACTGCCAGAAAAGCTACAGGTGCGAGCGCTGCTCCAGGGCCTACGCTCTACAATCTGATCTCAGAGCGCATACCAAGACTTGCGCCAACAAACAATGTGCCACTAATTCCTTTTCAAGGTATATATATACATGGTTTTAATTAATTAATTATATATTAATTCGCATTTAATTAATTATAATATATATATATATAATTATTATTTTGTTTTAATTTGTTTTTGATGATGATGATGATGTATATATAGGAGGGATGCGTCCTGTGGTGGGGTGATGCCTGAGGGTGGCGACTTGAGTTCAGGTGTGTTGATTTATAACACGTTAATTTTGTTTTGTGTAAATTATTCTTTCTGAGTTTTTTTTAATGTTGCTTTTCCGGAAAAAGGTTTTCATCATGCTCCCCCATTTTTTTTTGTTTAATTTTCAAACTCAATTTTTGTTCGATTAATTTGGAAATAGAATTTGATTCGAATAGTAAATTAACTGAAGAAATCAAACTTATATTATCAAATGATTCATTAGCTCGATCGAGGATGAATGTGCCATAGATAGACTACTTCATGATCATTGCATTACTTTTATTTCAAAGTTTTGCTTCGA
The DNA here is from genome assembly GCA_026898435.1 of Prunella vulgaris. Lineage (NCBI taxonomy): Eukaryota > Viridiplantae > Streptophyta > Magnoliopsida > Lamiales > Lamiaceae > Prunella > Prunella vulgaris. Next base: position 441,229 of record JAPKLY010000027.1, read on the forward strand.
GAGTTACTGGGGTTATTCATGATTTAATTATAATTTAACCTGCAGATGGAATATAATTAACCAGTACTGATGCTCATTTTAATTTCCTTTTCCTTTGCAACAGTTCCTGCAGCATCCACCGCCGCCTCCACCTCAGGCGGCGGACTTTTCGATGTATACCAATCATGGTTTGTTCAGCCCAGTGACCCCTCGTCATCTCTCTACACATCACACCTAATTCAACCTGCAGCAGCAGCACTTTCTGCTACTGCTTTGCTGCAGAAATCAGCAGAGGTTGGTTCCACATCCTCCTCCACCTGGGCGGCGCCGCCCCCATCCACATTGTCGACTACGCTTGACTTTCTGGGCCTGAGAATGGAAGACGACGACGGACCCTCTCCCGGCGGCTTTACCGCCTTCTTGAACGCAGTCGCTGACATACCACCCTCTTATGGCGGACGACAAACGTGGCCGGAGCCATCCAACAGCAAACCTTCTGATCACCTCTAGGCTGCAGCGGCTACCTCTTTTTTTATATTTAATTTTTTCTTTTTTAAATTATTTTGGAATAAACGAATAATAATATTTATATCATTATCGTATTAATCCACACATGCATAATGTGGGTAATGGGGAAGTTTAATTTTACACCCTTCCTCCACCAATCTATTTTTCATTTGTGATGTAGCACAAAATTTAATAAAAAATAATATTATATTAAAATAATAAATAAAATAAATAAATCAGGTGGACTAACTGATCATCTGGCCACCCGGCTCCTCACTTGAGTGAGTGACTTGGTTCGATTTCCTCCGAAAACGAATTAGAAGGGAGATATAAAATTGGCTTGGATACTTGAGGTGTAATGATACTTGATGAACTAACTTCTAACTACTAACGACTAATATTTATCGATCAAAAAATAAATAAATATTGTGGAATCCAAATTTTTATTTATAAGTATGAGTTATTTTTAAATAAGAAAATGAGAAAAAAATTTGTGAACAAGAAAAAAGTGAAAAATAATTTAATTAAAAAAAAGTAAAATATATGCAACCATTCATAGAATTTTCTATCATCATAAAATGTCATTGGCTGCATTCCTAAAAAGTTTATATTTATTTTTTCAGTTTATTTCATAAAGTTTTGTTTACTTTTAAAATAAAAATATTATTTTAAATTTCCATATTTAAAATTTTTATCCCCACAATCTTTTATCTTACATATTCTACTCATTACATTTTTTCTAAAATATTTTGCTTTTGAAAGTATCGCATTAATGTTCTGGAGGACATAGACAGTAGCCAAATTAAAAATTTCGTGAATGTGATCGGGTTATATTGGGTCAGATGAATTCCTCGTGCAAAGGCAAAATTCATAACTTTGCTCCCTATTTGTATTACTATATGGATACGTATATGATATTATAAGGGCAAAATATGTGTTAATATTATAACAATATTGGTCTTTCAAAAATAATTATTTATGCTTATATAAATAAATAATTTACTGTACAATAACATATATAATGTATTGAAAAATGGTTACTACGTGGAAAAATATGTTTTTGTTCAAAAATATAAAAGTATTTTCTCAATTTGTGTTACTATAAGTTAAAGACAAAGTCTAATATGCAATATTGCACCATACCCGACACGTGTAATATCCTCAAATGAAAATTCGCGGATCCAATAAAATTTTTAAGAAAAATTCTCGCCATTTTCAGAATGTATACCATATGAACATATATTTGTGCTACTGTAAGACAAAATGTGTGCTACTACATCTTAAAAAGTTAATTTTTGTACTTTTAAAGTAACTATAAGAATAATATGTATTTTTACAAGAACAAATATGTGTTTCTTAATTTATTTTTTATTTTATTAATAATTTTATGTTGATAATATGTTGTTAATGTAATACTCCCTCCGTCCCAGAGTTGTTTTCACCTCTGGCATGGCACAACTTTTAAGAAAAATAGAGTGTTGTGTAAAGTTATATTATTAAAATAATGAGATTAGTTGGATTGTGAGGATAAAGTTAAAGTAATAGTTTCCATTTATAGGGTGTGAAAACAATTGTGGGACGGACGAAAAATGAAAGTGTGAAAACAATTATGGGACGGATGGAGTAATACTTTACATGTGTTACTATCTCCCCACTCCCAGAATGTATACCATATAAACATATGGGTGCTACTGTAAGACAAAATGTGTGCTACTATATCTTTAAAAGTTAATTTTTTGTACTTTTAAAGTAACTATAAGGATAATATATATTTTTATAAGAACAAATATGTGTTTCTTAATTTATTTTTTATTTTTTTATTGATTTTTATGTTGATAATATGTTGTTAATGTAATAATACATTACATGTGTTATTATATCTCGAAAGTCCCAGAATGTATACCACATGAACATATGTGTGCTATTGTAAAACAAAATTTGTGCTACTATATCTTAAAAAATAATAATTTCAATAAAAATCAATAAATATTTATGAAAAATGAATATCTTTTCTTATAATAATACACATATTGATCTTACATTGTATTAACATGTTTGTTTTCTAAAAAAATGAATGAATATATGAAAAAATTATTCTTATAGTAGTACACATTTGACCTTATAGTAGCATAAATTTACTCATACGGTCTCACCAACTGGAAGCGAAAATTCTGAAATTTGAAAATTGCCTAAAACCGACCCGACCCGTTCAAGATCCGCAGATTTTGTTACTTTGACCCTATTGACCCGCGAGTTTTCAAAATTTTCCTTTTTTGACATATATTGCACCGTGCAATATTGTATAGGAGACTCTCTCTAAGTTAAAATATGTATTATTGAAAAAGTAGGGGTAATTTTTGTATTGGATATTTGCAATGATTGAAGTTGAGTTTTCAAATTTACCCTTAAACACAAAAGTTGTTGTATATCGGTGCATTTGAGCAACCGGTTGGCGGAAATAGAAAAGGAAAATGAAATTAAAAGCTTCAACCAACCTCAACCAATGTCGCAAGCCCAACCACGCACTCAATTTGGGTTATCCAATCATATGATGACACATGTCATTATGTGATTGGTTAATTAAATTTTTATATGAATTGAATGTATTTTGTAAATATTGTGGATTTTAATAAAAATAAAAAATATATCAAAATTTATATTTTTCAATTCTCTATAAATAAACACCAATGTTAATGTTGGTAGAATATAATCTTAGGATAATGTTTCTTGATTATGTAATGTAGAGAGAGAGAGTAGTGAGAGTAGAGAGAGAAAGTAATTCGTGGAATTCTGAACTTAGAGAGAGAAATAGTGTACAAGAGACATATTTATAGGTTTGCATGTTGTGAGGTGGCACCTTGTGAGCCTACTTGGCTTTAGGTG